>CM065917.1:42644525-42719525 GCA_033439105.1 Magallana nippona | reverse complement strand
ATGCCAGTTACACTTTTTAATTCATTGCTAAAATCGAGTGTATATGTCCACAAAGATTGTAATGCATTGCTCAATGTTTAAAAAAACATCCAGGCATAATATAGCAACAAACCGGATCAGAACCTTCATTTTACTATTTTCTTTTTTAGTTAAACTTTGTCATTTTTTCCTTAAGCTAAACATCTACATTCTTTTTTTTTTTTTACCGATAAACCCTCTAATATAAATTCATTACCACTTAAACAGGAGATAAATGATATAAAAAACAGGATTAAAAAATCTGCGATAGATGTTTACCAAATTCATGCTTTAGATGCTTTCTTCCATTTTAATAATCGTATTAAACAGTTACTGATGTGCAAACGAAAAAGCATGCAAGTGAGTGTTTGTTATTTGATAATGTAAAATACAAGGGTTGTTGTAAAATTTCGTCAAACTGTGCATCTCGCTTCTTATAGGCGCTGCATTATTGAAAATGGTTTGTCAAGGTTGTGCAATAATTATTTTAATTCAAATGTAAAATATCATTAAAATTCGTTGATTAATTGAAATTATATCAACTTCAAAAACATTATACATATGTAATAACGTCACTTCATAAATTTGCGACTTGATTAACGTTTTTATTCCAAAATAAATAACAGTTGAACATTTGAAAAAAAGCTCTAAACTACAATATGTACATTGATTCTCAAAAAGATTTAAACTGTTGTAATAACAAAATTATGACATTTTTGCAGATCATTTCTGCGGCGCTCTTCTTTATCTCTTTATCAAAGAAAGGTCGCATATGCGAAGATATGTGCGATTCAGTTATAAATGTAGTAGACGGTCAAAATACATATATTTGGAAGAAAAGTTTGAAGCTAGCGCCTTACGTTAACATCAATATTACAAGGCCGCGTTCATGACTTTTTGTAAACTCTTTGATCAGACTTAACTGATCACAAAGTTGTAACAAACTTAGATAAATAACTGGAGTATACACGAAAAGTGTTAACACTTACTCAGTGAAAAAAATAAATAAATATAAAGTGTTTATATACACCATAAAAGCGTGCAACTTTCGTGCAAGAAACGTTTCGTATAAACCGTTAAGCGTTTCGTGTGAATCGTGAACCGCGTCGCGTAAACCGTTTTGCGTTTCGGGCAGAGCGTGCAGCGTTTTTAATTTTTTTTTATTTCTCTTTTAATTTCTCAAAATTGTAAATGATCGTCAAAACACTTGTTTATGTAAAGTATAGTCGTGAAAATAAATCTATCTTTAACAAAATTTATTCTTTTTCACCAAATAATATACGGTATTAAGCGAATATTTCTTATAAAAACTGTTTACGGTGTTTTTGTACCGGTGCAATTTTAAAATTCGCCATACATAATCAATTTATATACAGTTAACAAAATATAACTTTCATAGAAACAAACCTAACTCAACTCTTAGGGATACGGTCGTTTTTTTATAAGCACTGAGACTTATCGGTTGTGTACAACCAGCACACATAACCTCGGACACCGGGTAAAACCTGCACTTGGCTGAATATTTCAATTAAACTTTGTGTACTGATTTATTTAATATGAATATTCTCACATCGTATTTTCTCAAGACACTCAAATATATTAATGTTACAAAAACAAGAGGCCAGCATGACCTGATATTAAAAAGGTGCAAGACTCTGACAGGAAATAATTTCCCAATATTTGTTAACTTTCAATATTGGTTTATGTCTTTGTTTTCATAGATAAACTAAAACAAGATGGCCAGTATACATGTTTTATTTAAAACAAACTCTCATCCCCCATCCCCAGGGGCCAGATAGAAGCTATCCTAAATGGGGCAATTAAACTACAAAATAAAACCCACTGATAGCATTCATCCCTAATCCCTTCACATATTCCAGCTTTTCAATATCCAACCATTGTTGAAGCATCAACGTCTGACATTTATACCAAAATCATTTAACATGTGCCACTTATTAGTGATTTTGGCAAGTCATTACCTAACTATTAACAAGTCTATTTGTTTATTTATACAGTTCAAAAAACTGTTTTGGCTGTTTTGTTTTAAATAATGAAAATACATGTATAACTCTTTTCATCATACAACTTCTTAGTTACAGTTTTTAATAATTAATTACAAAACATAAACAAGCAAGGGAAGATAACCCCTTTATAACTGTTACCTGTTACCCTACCCCCCCCCCCTCCCCTTGAACTCTTTCTAACGCTTTTAGACTCTTACACAATATCTTTATTTTCTTTTCTATATATGCGAATTTACTCATTCCTTTCACCGAAAGTTCAGAGCAAAATAAAGTAATAAGACACCCCCCCCCCACAACAACCCTTGCCTTATATGAAGGTGACATGAAATTAAAGATGACAGCTAAGATAAGTTTTTATTCTATGTCAATAGAAAATTTGTAAACAAGATATACATTAACAGTATGACCATTATGGGCCACATTCTGCAGTAAGAACCCCTACCCTACACAGAACATGACCTGTTTGGTCCCGCCCTAGATTCAAAATACATACTAAGAATATTACAATTTTGGTAGAGGGCTTTATTTTTGTTCTTAAAATGCAGTCAGTTTATATTCAGAATCAGCAGAAGTATAGGCACCAATTTTTGAACATTTAATGCATTAACACTATGTGACCATTTTAGCCCCACTCTAGAGTCAGATCCCGTACCTCGTACAATTTTTGGTCAAGGGCTTCCTGGTCTATAAAATTAAGAATTTAGTTTTCCTTACAGACTTGAGTGGGAGTAGAAAATAATTTCTATTTCTATTTCTATTTCTATTATCTTGTGCTATTTCTAAATTAATTCTTGCTAACAGAGTCAGGGGAAAATCCGAGAGGACCCGAATGAAACATAAATCGATCAGGATAAAAGCGTGTCCAAAGCGTGTGAAACGCGAGCAAATCGTTTTGTGAGAGAATCGTTTCGTGTAAACCGCTCTGCGTTTCGTGTAAATCGTTTAGCGTTTCGTGCAAAGCGTGTAACGTTTGGTGTAAACCGTTCAAAGTTTCGTGTGAACATTTTAGCGAGCGTGTAGCGAGCATGCAGCGAGCGTGTAGCGAGCATGCAGCGAGCGTGTGGTGTAGTAGTATTCAGGGTCTGTAAGATTATTAAATCAATCAATCCATAATCAATGAATCAATCAATATCAATATTCGTTGTCAATTCATGAATTGAGTCAATAAATAATCAATGGATCAAATAGTGGATAAGTCGCGCTTTGATTAAAGCGGGTTTAATTGCTAGGTTAGGTAGACCCTGGGAGCAGTTGACCACCAATTCCCAAGGTTTGTAATAGCTATTACAAGTAATTATCAGTGCTAGTCAATAGTAAGTCATGTGTTGACACTGTTCCAGTGTGAATTGATATCCATAATGAGAATGTTTTAATGGTAGTTGGTAATAGGAAGTCGTGTGTTGACATCCAACACGAGGTGAAGCCCGATGTTGATAATAGCAAGTCCGGCCTGAATTGTTGACTGGGACATAAATAAAGGAGACCAGCAGGATCTGATATACTTCAATTAAAATCCACGTAACAAACATGATTGAATAATTGATGGCAATAATTAAAATTGTTTACAGCTATTCAAACATGAATCCAAATGAATAATTTCAAATCATAGCCATATGCATGATTACAACCACATCTCTTAAATTTGGCTGCAAAATAGCCGACCTCAATGAACTGACAAGACAATAGTTAGTTACTTAAACATGGCTGTCGTTCAAAGTGACATGATTAAGAAAGGGTTGGTTAGTTTGGGTGAAATTTCGTCTGATGATCTAGCATCATGGAAGAATTTGAAGGAAAAGGATGCCAGCCCAATATTAATTGTAAACACCAAACCCAACGGTTTAGCTGAAGCTAACCCGATCCTCATTAGGATCATGACTAAGGTTAAGGTTGCTGTTGCTTGTATAAACGGATTTATCCTTAGGGATAAATTCCATTATAAAAGACAACGGATGAACACCAACTGGCGTTTTTCGGCCATGGGTTATGTATAAACATTGAACTTGCATTTTAACAACCGATCAGCCACCCAATTGGTGAGCAGGTATATGGCTGTACAATAAATCAATCATCACATCAACAATCAATTGTTCAATCAATAAATGTAAACCAATCACATCAGCAATATGATTGTTCAATCAACAAATCAATAAATCCATAATTAATCAATCAATCAAATTGTTTGATTAATCAATATAAATCAATGATATTAGCAATAGAATTATTGAACCAATCAATCGATTATCAATCAATCAATCAATCAATCAATATCAATCAAGATCAATCAACATCGTCAATTGATGAATTGAGTCAATAAATACTAAATGGATTAAATAGTGGATAAATCGCGCTTTGCTTAAAGCGGGTTAAAGGCTAGGTTAGATAGACCCTGGGAGCAGTTGACCACCTATTCCGAATCCTTGAGCAGGCCTTGGGAACAGTTGGATACATCAAAGACATTGGGAACCCTGCCATGTTGCAAATTCCGCCGTAAAAACAGCTTAGATAAGGTGTTTGTCCGGCGGACGATTTGCAACCCAAAACCCTTTGAAGGGGCGATCATAAGGATGAGGTTAAGTTGAAGGTAAGCCATGACCAGTAATTGGGAAGGGGGGGGGGGAGATACAGGGGCAACAGGGAGCATGGGCCCGGAATGTGTTTATACTAAATCCTGCATTGCATGTGAAAAAACCAGAATTGATCAGTTATGATATTAACTTATTGTAAGCTTAACATGTTTAAAATTGGATAAGTAGATAATTATAAAATTGTGACAAACTTTTAAGTCCATGAAGCCATAACGGCTAAATGGGTGTAATGTTGACAAGACCTTGTATAACAGTCATCAAGAGGAGAATTGAATGTATATGATTGGATTATATGTACAAGTTGGCCTATTTTCATACCAATTGTTATTCAGTGTATTTAAGCTCAATGTCATAAAGACGGTTTGTATTGTATCCATTACATTTTTTAAGATAATGATCGATTATAGATATGCATAGAGCCTGACTTGTAAATGCGTATGTTGTAGGGTTGGAACTAGCAATGGTTATTATAACCATATTCTGAAATAATGGTTGATGTATTTGCTTTAAGATGGATCTCAATAGTTTCAAAGATCTGCAGAAATTTATATAATTATAATAGATAATATGATGGATAAGAAATATATGACCCAAATAGGTGAAATAATTTGCAATTTTGGATATAAAAAAATATTTTCAAAACATTGATTCCGTAAGCATGAACAAAAGCCCCAATCGGATTCGAACTCATAATATGCAGTTCACAAGCCAGGTACTTAAACCACTATGCCACCAATTGAGTTGATGCAAGCAGTTTAACAATCATTTAAATTGTCATCTTGCGATAGTGAATTGAAAAGTATAAATCTAGGTGAGTGATCGACCTTAACATGTTGTCCCCAAACAAGTACACTAAATTTGTAATTGAAATCATTTAACTTAAAAGCATGTGTGAGAGGTGAAGCGTGAAAAGTCAATGGACAGGTATAATGTGATAATTAAGAAGATACGCAACTGGCCTTCATAGGTAGTCATACATAAAACAATTTGTGAAAGCTTGTGTCAAATAGCAGCATCCGCCTGGCCGGGTGGAGAAGAATTTGCTTAATCAACTTGATAAATTGTGGAAATAAAGGGTAATTGTACTGTGGTACATGACTAAAGTATCAAAATTCCTTGCAATGAGATGCATAATGTCGTGTATTTATTAACAAGAAACAAAGTTAAGCTTAAATGTGAGTCGAGATGAACAATGCAGCTTGTAAGTAAGGGAGTGCTTAAATTATTGAATGTTGGAAGTGCTGCAATAAGTCTGTGGTTGACACAAGGAAAAGCATATTATGTGTAATGAAGTTGATGTTTGATAAGATCAATGCTATATAGTCGTCAGGATTCAAAATAATGATAAGATATGTTTGAAGCTGACATGGCGCATTAGATTTAAGATGGGGTCCACAAAGATGTAGAATAAGCTAGAAGTTGCTACTTTCTGACAACTGCGATGACATTTTTTGAACATGAGAAATGCATGCTTATAATCATTGTAATAATATATGATATTGAATCATGTCTGCAGGAGGCCCTATGTGTTTATTGTTGATTGATGCTAATATGAGCCAAAGACAAAATTTTACCCTCGAAATCAGGATTTGATCCAACACACTAATGTCCCTCTGTTTCTAAAATACACTACATTCGATCATAGTCATTTCTCCTTCGACTGAACGCACAAAACAGACTTAAGTTATTTGCAATGGGAGACCATTTGGACCATATGTAAGTTTAACCTATGAATTAAACACCAGGAACTTTTAATCAACATTTGTAAAAATTCAACGTCTGTGCATAAAGACTTAACAGAGAGAGGACATGGGAATTAAATGAATGGAACAAAAGAGAAACACGAGTCGGTCTTAAAAATAAAGTTGACCGTTTGCTATTGTACCAAAGGTGTAAAGATATATGCAAGGTATAAGATGAATTACCAGTGGCAATATGGTTACTGGTTGATTGTATTAAAGTGAAGGGATGATGTTTTTACTGATATATGACTATAGAGATTAGAAATAGTGATGGGATACTGGACATATTCTTATACCGAGCAAGTGATGCAAGCGATTAAACTTGTTATCAGTGAAAATGAACAACACCCAGCTCCGTATAATTTGAACTTAAATCCAACATTAAGATGGACTATTGACTCAATAAGTTAAGGTCAACAGACATCATTAAGATAATAACAAAGATTAGAATAGGGATCATGGGTTACTATAATATGATTTAAAAAAATAGAATATACAAAACTTTTGAATTTGAACACTGTTCGTTATCACCACATGTCATACACCTCCAACTATAAAAATAGTATTTGGATTAATATTTATACCAAGGATGAACATTACAATGGGATATATAATTATGAAGAGGTCAAAACCAGACCAAGTTTATGCTATTATCAAGAGGTCTTGAATTGCAAATAAAAGAAAATAAATGACTGTGTGTTAATGAGAATACACAATGAACGCTAAGGCATTCTTGAAAAATATGAGTTATACGCCCAATCTATTTTCTTGGAGACATGCCAAATAGGAGGTGCCAAGATAGAGAAAAGTCTGACAGCATAGAAGTATACTATCATATAACTGAAATCCTACGAGGCGATTAATAAATTTCGTCGAAGTTTTGCCAAGGAGTTAAAGGATAAGAGTGATAACTGCAAATGTTAAAGTTAGGCTTGTGTACACCTCATAGGATTGACCCGGGGGTTGGAGTAATAACTGATGTGACACTGTAGTTTGAAGTAAAATTGGTTATATATGTTATTGTGTCCTGTACTTTGGGAATGTAATAATTTGGTAGTGTGAAATGTAAGACAATATGCAAAGTATGAGTTAAACAGTATTTATATATGCTAATTGTCTGCAATGAGCAAGCCAAACCAGTCTGAAGTTTGTTTTGGGCGCATGAGATTATGTGTTAAGACTTTATATTAAGCAATGAGGACTTGGTCAATATGGCCAAAGATGTGAAAGCTGGTAAATACGGGGATTGAATGTGCATTTCATACCTAGACATATAGTTTAATTTTTAAGTAACTGAACATATTAATTAAGTGGAAGAATGAACTGATGAACTGAAATAGCTAGGCTTGGTTGTAGTAGGTTAAACTTATACGTGCAAAATATTGCACGTTGAGTTTTTTCTTAAACAGTGGGCCCCATGTGAGGACCTTTAAGCACATTGATTGAGGTTGTTTGGTAGTACCTGAAAAAGGGAGATGCTGTTAGAAGATATGTAGTGTTTGGTATCTATGTAGAAATGAGTGTATGAACAAAGGTCCGAACAAAGCCATAATGCATCGGAAAGAGGCGGCCTGCAGACCAGAAAGCTGTTTCAAGTCTTCTAGTGGTTGGTCGGCATGTATGATAAGAAACGTTTACATGTGGTAGTACTCTACATATTGTGTGACAAGTTTTAGCCAAGTGCAAACAAAAGCTTGATTATTAATTCTATAGCGATTGGGTACGATTAAAATCATGAAAATTTATAAGATATTGTTTTTAATTTCATGAGTAACACGATTTAGCTTTCAATCACAGAAATTATGCACGAAATGTTCGTTTTGTGTCACGCGCATCAATGTATGACTTATGTCAATACTGCAATTTAAATTAAATTTAATACAAGTTAATACTTCCAGTTGTTGATCATATACTTAATACATACCTCAAGGTGTTGGAAAACACGTGTGCTACAAAATCTTAATATTGGCATAGCTCTAAAATAGTGAATAACAACTTTTAGCGAAAATGTAACATTATTACATTAGTCAGTATGTAATTGAGGTATACATGTACATACCATAAATGTATTAAATATTTGTCAAATATCATGAGGAAATTACCATTTGATTTATTTTGTTTTAATTCTTAGATATCGAAGAATATACTGCACAACTCATGTTCGGGAATTTTAAATGCACCTGTTGATATAACATGTTAGCTGAATTTTGGCTTGTTAAAATGGACAAAGTACGGCATTTGGAAATAAATTAGGCTAAAAGGCAATACTTACAGTATTTGAAACGATACTTAATCAAGATAGTTTCGATCGATGATTACTCTAGGCGTCGGGTAGTATGGATTTACAACCTCAAATTTCGTCGGATGTTCTAGCATCATGGAAAAATTGATGAAAAAGGATGCCGAACCCGAAATGAATTGCAATGTAACAACCGTTCATGATACAACGCCGCTAAATGATATAAATGGCATTAAGCGTTGCAATTGCAATCGCCAACGCTTAATGATATATCGCCGCTTAATGATAGAATTGTATCATTAAGCGTCACAAATGCACATCAGCTATAACGCTTAATGAAACAGGTAAATATCTACAGCCTCAATGAACGCTAATGATACAAATTTATATCATTAAGCGTTGCAGTCGCACCCTTTAATGATATAAAATTGTAAAATTGAAAGCAGTCTTTTATGAAATAATACATTTTCATTTCCCTACACTAGTATTTGCTCAGCATTAGTAATATTTATGATGAAACTTAAAGACATACAAAAGGCTGAAGCTAGCAATCACTAACAACAGCCACTAAGGCAGTAGATGCTAGTTGCAAATAAAAAAAAATTATTAAAGTAATGCGAGTACTCGAACAGAAATGACAATTTGCTTTGTCGTTGGCATATTATAATTAATATCAAGACGATTAATGCCCGCTTGGAGAAGGATTATTAAGTATATTATAGAAAATCAATTAACAACTGATCTTGGTCTACGGGTCATAAGTTATGGTACTGATAATTCCAAGGACGGTTTTTTAAAAAATGTAGTGTGAAAAATGGAAAGGTAAAATTTATAGTAATAAGACTGGGCCTTTACCGTCACAAAAAATTAAAACACATTTTTAATAAAAACAAAAATTCTGAAAAAAATTAAAATGAAATTAAGTGTTTATATCTGCTAACGATGTTGTCGCTATATTATTGCTAGCTGTATAGGACCCAAATAGTTTACAAAGAAGTGACACATGTACCTGGAAATCAAGCCCGGGTTTGTTTTACTTACTCGGGAAACGTTATGCACCAATCTTTAAAAGGTAAAATCTAAAAGAGGGACAGTCAAACATCTACCATACGGTTTTTCATCTCATATAGAAATCAGCGCCAGACGCAGCCAGAAACGCCCCAAATTTTAAAGCCAATTAAGGAACTATTTTGCCTCAGCAATAAAGTTATGGCACATGCAAGGGTCCATTTAGCTCACCCGAACTTTTTCTTATTTAACATTTCACAATGATATAGGGGTAAAATGTGGACTATTATATCCCTTATATTTGAAGTGTGCATCAAACAAATACCAGGGTAGGGAATCTATAGGGCTATCATTTCTCGTTCATTTTTGGGCTGTATGGATACCACTAAGTGGTTCCCAGGGGTTTGGACTCATTCCAATGATTAATATCTCTTTCGATTTTGAGCACAATATATAAACACTAGGGATTAGAAGTAGAATCTCATTAGATGTATTCATTACAAGCTTTAGAAGCGACTATGCCATGTACAACGGTCCATTTAGCTCACCCGAACTTGTAATGGATAAATCTAAAGGCCCTGTTATTGGCTGCTAGTTTCAGTCTGGTAGACATAATTGCCTTTAGATAGATGATAGACAGGTATATTTAAATCAAAAGGTTCAAGTTTTAAACACAATTTGTATTTCAAAGTGAATTCTATTAATAGTAATATTAACTGTATCATTAGTATTTGGAAGCTTAAACTTTATGTGGTCAACTACTGTGTATCATGTGTGATAGCACCATTTCTAGTTAGAGAGATGCTGTCCATACTTTGAATTGATACAAGTATTAATTATAAGGTAATTTTAATCAACGGGTCGGAAAAATTAATGACCCTACCTTGGGAGTTAAAATTAATTTGATAATATTATAATCTTTAGTTTAAGAAGTTTTTCTTTTTCTTTTTAGTTTTTATTACACGTTCAAAGAGGTTTAAAACATCGAGATTGGGATAGGAAACTTTGAGCGCTACTTCTTTTTCTATCGTAAAATCTTCATATTATCCTTTTACATTCTCCCAATATATTTGCTTATTGGAATTATATAGAACACTTTTCATCTAAATTCATCATTAATAACCCAATTCGAAAAATATATATTTTAAGTAATTTTAAATTGAAAAATATATACATTATGCAACTTTGAAATTCTACAAATTATTCAAAAATGTTCACATTTCAAATAAGCGTTCCAAGCTTGAGCTCAATAAGTTGGTTTGTCAGAATATAAATAAACCCGAGGATTATATAGAAAGAAAGCCAAATCTGATTAAAAGACATATATCTATAATAGCGCAGGGCGCTATTTGCTATTGTTGAGATCTGTATTTAAATGAGATTGATGAAAGCCCTGTCCGTAAATCTGTTATTTATGTTTCTTAAAAATTAGTCTCCTATAAGCAATGATTTTAATCTAACTGAATATGAAGGGTTATATGTGTGCTGATTTACTTACTGGTGTATAAATACAATCATATGCAATGATATGCATTTCAAGCCTCACTTTCGTCAACTTGCAACGCAGTGACACCACAATCATCTCTTTTAACTTTAAGTATCACATTGGGATTTTTATAAGTTCATAGCATTATCTACTATGTCCTCAATGTGTTTATTTAATTTTGAACCGACGATAACGTAATATGTAATAATTATATTAATAGTTGATTAACTAAATTGCTAGAAGTAATATAAAATTAGAGATATCCAAATATTTGAATTTTTCATTCACAGTATAATAATAGTGTTGTGTCATATTTCTTTTTAAATTTTACAATAAGCAGTCTGATAGTAGTAAGCAAATCTTCCCAAAGCATTGCAATATATCAATTAGAATAACATTCAAAAATATTGGACCACCCTTTTGTTTTACACAAACACTGTAATTTCAAAGTTATATTCATATCTGCACACATTTGGAATATAAAGATATCAAGGATATAACAAACATTAATCTTCATTTATGACAAAATGTACAGAAACGAATGCACAATTTAATAAATGTTATGTGTATGCATATACTGCAGATGATTTCTACATGCATATGACATAGGATTGCACTGTGACTTTTCTATATGTAACAATCTGTATTAACTTTGTAATACCATCTACAAAACAAAGTGAAATACAGAAAGGAGATAAAACTGGATAAAAAGATGTATGAATACTTTAGCCATTTTATTTTCAGAGCAATAACAATGGCAATAACAGTAATGTTTTAGATGTAACATAAAACATAACAAGGAAAACCTGTCAATGTGACAGAAATCGGGTTTTCTTTTGTTGGAACAATGCCCGTATTTTTGTCGACCCTGAATTGATAAACACAACCTAAGGCTGATCCCGACACGAAATAATCACGGTCATAATTTCGTTTAAGTATTTTTTCATAATTATCAAAAATTTAAAGCATGATTCTTATCTCTATTGTGCATATCTGTACAATTGAAATGACAATAGCTTCATATCTTGAAAACTACATAATGAGTTATATGGACAAATGATGCACCGTGTGTGCAATATAATGGAAAAAATTACGAAGTTCAATATATATAGCTGGTATTTCACCAAAACAAAATACAAGTAATACGGATATCTTGTGTATATGTACAATAGAACTGCAAAAAATAGTTTTATCTTGAAAACTGTACAAGAGTTATCCGGCCAAATGGGGTACGCTATATGCAACAATTTGTTAAAAAATGACCAAGTTCTACAACTGGTATTTTTCTCATGTTTTCTCAAAAAATTAAAATCTGAGTACAGTGAGGCCTCATTTATCCGGACTATTTTGTCCCGAAGTCCAATCGTCCGGATAGGTAAGGCTTTCGGATATCTGGAATTAGTCTATTTTTATCATTAATTATAATCATTATGTTTTCAGTGGTGTTAATATTGTTTGCTTTGCCTTTCATACTAAACAGCAAAAATATAGATTTTTCCTTCGATATTCACCTGATTTGATATAAGGAAACCCTGTTTTTAGTCAGGAAATATTAACCAAACAGAAATAATAGCAAAATGTACATGTAGCTAAATATATTGTGTGTAAGTGTGAATTAACCTATTTAAGTTAGGTTTTTAATAATCTATATCTAGACACGTCAATTTTCCACTAATGCACTTCCGATCAATTGAAATGCTTTCCTTATCGTTTTCTTCCTATACGTCAGGTTTCGACTTGATCTAACAAGGCATTCATGAGACACTTCGTTTAAAATAACTTTTTTGAATATAAATACCACAAAGCTATGAAAAACGTTCCAGATTTATTAAGCACATTCTTCCTTTGAAGTAGAGGAGTGTTTTAAAAAGTGTTTTCACTTGACAGGTGCACAGTATAAAGATTCCCAAGCCACTTGCAGTGAGGCGTGACTATTCCTGTCTAACCAGCAATGTTCGTAATATTTGAAAGTGATTTGGGAAGTCAGAGTGTTTATACCAGCTACACATGGGGGTTAGCAGGTGAAAAGGCGTGAAACTAAATTGACTGGCCTAATCTTTCTATACTATCAATCGGAACACCATTAAATCTTATCGTGCGGTTAAATGAAGCAAAATTTATAGATAAACCGTGTTTTATGGTAAAAACACACCGTCCGAAACGCAAAATTCCGGATATATGGGACAAAATGACGTATTAAAAATCAGTTTCCAAATAAAATCGTCCGTTAACTGAAGCGCCCAGATCTCTGGCGTCCAGATATATGAAGCCGAACTGTAATATGGACATCTTGATATTTAGACAAATGATCTGCAAAAAGAAAGAACATAAAAAAATCTTATCTTGAAAACTGTAGAGGGAGTATTTTGGACAAATAAGGTATATCTATCTGAAATATTATTTACAATAAAATGACCAAGTTAAACAGCTGGTATTTTCCGCATAAATTGCTAAAACTCAAAATCCTTGAATATGCACGTATCCATTTTCGCTAGCCCAGGGTTTTCGGTCCACTCCGCTCCCCATAAACCCTTGGCAGATCTCATTACGAAAACTCGGTGATGCAGTGGCGCTATCTACCGAGCATCTTGAGTTGCGCCCCTTGCAAATTTACATTTTAATCGACAGAGGATAAATGACCATCTTTAAGTTCTCCTTAAAGATAGCTTAAAGGTGCTTAAAGGTAGCTTAAAGACGACCTTTAAGCCACCTTTAAGCTATATGTGCTGCTTAAAGGTGGCTTAAAGGGGGCTTAAAGAAAGCGTAAATATGGCTTACAGGTGCTTAAAGGGAACTTAAAGACCATATTTAAGCGACCTTTAAGCCACCTTTAAAGAGAACTTATTGGTCCTTAATGTCCAAACGTCTTAAAGCCACCTTTAAGCCCCCTTTAAGCCATTTAAAAAAAGAATCATAACAGTCTTTATTCAATATTGTGCTTAATTTACCAACAAAATGTATTAACTTTATGACAATTTGATCAATTGTTATCAATGGGCAAATATATTTAACCTATATGCGAAGTATTTATTTTAAAAGTCTGGACAAAAAACAACACCTGTTGTGTATATCCTGTATATTCCGTGATAGTTACAGGGTTTTTGTGAGGTTTAACAAACAATAGATTTTAATTAGATATACATAAAGAAATGACAGCATGTCTAGACACACAACTTTTTAACGAAAGGAATTGATTTTACATGAACATGTATGGTAGTTAAGTAAATAATTTATATTTTGTCGCAAGTTTCAGAAAAGGTATTAAAAACGGTTTTTGCTAAACAAAATAAAATGGGAATAAAAATTAAAAGACGCCCAACTTCATACCAGCTAGAGTCTTTTTATACTATAAATCATTGGCTATTGAATTAATGTACCGGTAATGTGTTTGTATATTTTATTTGAAAAGATTTTTATTTGCATTACGTTTGTAACAATCAATTATACCTAATTACATTAATGCATGTATTTACAATGAATTACGGTAATTGCATGGTCTTCTGTGAACAAAATATATATTATACCTGATTGGAAACTGTTCGGCTTACTAGACTTAGTACTAAGTTTAATAAATTTAAATCTGTTAGATATACGTTCACGTAATTCATAACTATGAAATGCAGGGAAGAAGATGAAACTATTTTTTATAAAAAAAAAAAATGCATTGAAACTATTAGGGTAATAGTTCTATGCAATTTACAGGTTTTCATTATCACGGCGTAGTTCTAGCATGTAATAATTTTAATAATATTGATAATAAATATAAATATTATACATTTACAACAAATGTAGAATAACTGATTAAGCTATGTTTAAGTATCTAATTGTATACATGATTTTTAAACTATCAATTCTCAATTCTATAACAAACAAACTAGAGCCGAGCTCGTTGCAAGCAATGAGGAGGTCTTCCGTTAAAGCTTCAAGTCAAGAAAAGATTGTCAGTCAGTCTAAATAAAACCACCCCCTTCTCCTTACATTTGTCAGGTCTGACAATTATTGATAGGAGGTCATTTTCACACGACCTTAACTTCTGACCAATCAGGTTTTAAAAAATCAATTTGAATTCTTCAAAAGGAGACAAATGAGGAAAATTAATACATGCCTATTTTTCATAGAAAATAGCCTCCAGATTGCAGAGTATTGAAAAACAGATAAAGGCATGTCTGTGATAAGTTATGGGTATATTTAGATTGTATGAAAATGTAAAGGTCATGGGAAGATGACTTCCTATTGATACCTATCAGACCCTGGCGAGTGTAAGGAGAAGGGGGATGGTTTTCATTAGACTGGATTGTTAGTATGGTAATAGTAAGTTAAGAAAATCGAAAACAAGGCTCACTTTCAAAGTGTAATTTTCATCCCAGGCAAATTCTCAGTTTAACTTACTTCACGGTTATATCAATTTATGATACCTTAAAAAACCACATCTTATATGTACTTGTATTTAATCATTTCAACCAGAAAATCAAAACGATAAATACGTTTATGTACTGATGAAAGCATACAAACTAAGCCTATATCATAGTGTAACCAACACAAAATACACTGCGCGGATGCATTGAAAACAGTGTAATGTTTCAGAAATATTTCCTGTACTCATATTTACACCTCTACCACTAACACATGGAATAGTTTGTGTAAAGTGCAGTGTTAAAGTTAAACGATCGAAAAGAACACCATTTGTAAATTAACGATAACGGCTTCTCCCACCTGAGGGCGCGCTACTACTATAAGAGAGGTGCTCAGTGGTAGGGATAACTCTCCGTATAATGTTTGGCCATGCAGGCACTCAGCATCGTTTTTGAAGTGATGAGCAAATTTAAATCTTCAAAATCGTAATCCGCGGTGGTGGTAGGTGTTGTAATTATCATCTGCTATAATTGCAAATCATATTTATTTTTATTAAAAACCTCGGAACAATGAATAACTCAAGGAAATCGATCGCTTAATTTAAATTTGCCGCCGCTATGGGAGCTGTCAGTGAACTTAAATCTTTGACGTCACCCAATCTATTCCGGTTTGTTTTACCAACAACGCATGAGTATTAGCAAATCGTGATATTCGCTCTAAATGACAAGTTCTCGAAATTTGAAACAATTGAATTTGAGACCGTTCTTTTACCTTTGACTTTCCAATAAGTTACAAACCAATCAAAAGGAGCATGTTCGTTGAAATCTAAAAGCGGAGGATAGTGTTGCAGGAATCTCCGCGTAGTTGTACAAACGGATGCCAATTGTCGTAGAAATTGTCTGCCGACGTTATTCCGACATGGTTATTCCGACTAGTTTAACATAGTTACTTATTCAGCTAGCGAAGAACGTGACGTGAAATAAAAAAATATACGAAGTCATTTTCAACTTTGAATGACAGCAGGTTAACAGCTCTCATTTATGTAATAAAAAAACATTTATTTTTGCATACATGTATAAATTCTTTAGATTGACGTGTGAACCTAAATTTATCAATTTTGTGCAGTCGTTTATTTGAGTAACAGAAAGGCATAAACCAGCGTTTTATTCAGAGCACTGTGTACATTGTACATGTAAACCAAACCGGAATAGATGTTGTGACGTCAAAATAATGATTTTTTAATACAAAAGAGTTCTACATAATGTCAGTCTCTAGTAAATACGATTTCTCTAACTTTAAGTGTGCATTATAGCTTAATCAGTTTAGTTTTCAAAACAGCATGACCACATGTGATAATTTAAACCACTTTATTAATATAAATATGTTTTAGACTTGCCTCCCCATTTTAGTCGATTAAGTTGTATTAGCACCTCACAATAAACACCTTCAATAAACATTTTTTTTTTACATGTATCAATGTGCATATAACAGTAAATAAAATCCCTTGAAGAACACATATCTATATCACTTAATTGTAACTTTGAGAAGTGCATATATTTTGGGAGGCAACTGTCTCGCTAGTCTGTAAGTCAAGTGAATTATGTTGTTAGGTCTTTCAAAGAAATAAGAAAACTGTCGCCACTTGCAGTACTGTGATGATATCTATGGCGACCGACTGCATTGCATAACGTATTTCATAACTTCTAAACATGAGAACAAATAATTATGATTTAAGATATTTGACTTAAAACTTTAAACTTATATTGAACAATTGACCACTGCAGTGAAAGCTCCCTTTCAAGTGTATTTCAATTACATAACAATTGATGAACTGCAGCCATAAATTGCCTAGGGCTATCTGTGTCCAGGGCTGTGTGCACTAAAGCAACACGAGATATTCGGTCGCACGGGGCGATTGAATAAACACAGACTGACCGAATAATCAAACAGATTGCAAAGTGAAACACATTAGGAGGAACTTTTACACATAGGAGTCACCAAACATTTCGATTTCTGTTCGCCCATTTTGAAAAGCTCAAGCACTGGGGGGGGGGGGGGGGGGGGAGGGGGGGGGGGCGCAGCACAGCAATGAGTTTGTTTTTCCAATGAAACAAACAACCATAGAGAAGAACTACAAAGGTGACCAGGTGACCGTTAGAATCAAACTTGTTTAAAAACTCATGTGGATATTCTGAAAATACTCACTGAATTCTCTCAATTCCGCACAATTCTTTTATTGTGCCAGCACCTACCGCATACATATGATATCGTAACATGGAACTTTGATTTGATTTGCAAACTGCTTTGAACGCTTGAAGAATGTATGATTTTTACTATGTAAACCCTGCTAAATTTTCGTACATCTCTTAAGAAAACTTCTTAGTATACATGTATATACATATGACTGGTTGTCCAGGCAAAATTTGAATATTGTCTTAAAAGTGTTGAAGTCTGTAAAAAGTCTAAGCATTAATTAATGGAAATAATTATGGGTTATTACATTATATTTATCTTAAGTTAAACACATGTCAATTTTAAACATGCCGGATAAAATATCGGCATTGTATTTAATCTTTTAAATATGTATACAATTGGGCTTTCATATTTAAATTCGGAGTGATAGATTACTTTTATTCAATTGATAGCACCTGGTTTCTATCTGATTTTTTGCACTAATGTTTAAATCAATGCTAAATAAACTGTACAAGTAAGATAAATTTATCTTTTTATCTTAAACCAATATAAATGAAAATAAAATAAACAAATAGTTGTGTTTGTACAAAACATCGATAAACATGCACGTGTGATAAGGTACATGTAGAAAAACACGAAGCTACCGCAGATCACTTTTCTTAATTTTCAGAACTTCTAATCTACATTCCAATGTTTAATAAAATAAATTTAAGATGAACAATCTTTAATAACATAAAATTAAAACAGTTCTTGTATTTGCGGCTATATAAACTCAATCAAGTACATGTTGCGTATTAGATAACCGCTGACTGCTTGGTAGTGCCACCTGCGGCCGAACTCTTCGGCCGCAGGCGAGGAATAGCTGGGTTACGTAGAGGTATGTGACGCACACACAGCTCAGAACAATGTTTGCAGTATAATGGCTAAAATATATCAAATAGAAGTTATGTTTTTTTTTTACTTAAAACTCACAATTGATCTATGTCTAATATTACTTCAGATTGAGAATGACATTGCTTTTATTAATTAACAGAACGATTTCTTAATTGCCACTCTATCGTTTAATTCAATCTAAGAAGATTAAACTTTTATGTGTGATCAAATTTAAAACAATTCTTGTGCTTGCGGCTAAATAAAATCACAGATGAGAGACGCGACTCCTGTGTATTAGATAACCGCGGACCGCTAGGTAGTCAAGCCGCGACCATGGCGACCGATTTTCTCGGCCGCAAACTAGGGATAGCGTACGTAATTGTTCTCACATACAGCTCTGATTCCAGATAGATTTTAAATGCATGCAGTATGATAACTAAAAATGTATGACATAGATTTGTTTTCATCTGTAATTTGTGTTTTACTAGAAAAGAAAAAAAGTTTTTATTTTCTGTTTCTCGTTTTTAAGAATTGTGCAATATAAGAACTTAACAAAAATGACTTAATCTACTCATAAAAAAGCATGAATACTAAAAAATATATTTTTCTTATGATTTAAAGCCTCCTGTATTAACCGGCATACTTTCTGTGGTAACTTTATGTCAGTTGTACGCACAAAGACGTTCGTTAACTTGCCAAATGAAAACAGGTACATGTTAACATGTACAGCTTTTTACACTCATATTACACAAAACACTAACAAAGTAACATTGTAACGACATTTATAAGATCCCAACAGATAATTTTTCAAGCGAGAGCCATATCGAAATCTTAACCGTTTTTGAGTTATTAAGCAAACATTTTAAAGGCTTTTGGCCCATAATTTTAGGGACCAGCCCTTTTTTCTTGGTGTCAAATGAATGCCCTTGACATACTGCACAACTTTTATTCTACATGTCTTAACAAAATATTTTTCGTTTAAATGATACAAAGAAAAATATGTCTATATTTTCGCATTTTTTTTACTCCTGTTTTTTGACCCATACCTTTTTATAAATAAAAAACGTAATCCAAAAACAAAAACCGATGTGCACAACTTCAATGTCTCTATTATTTAAATTCGTTGGATTCCCATTCCCTGCTATCATAGTCTCGGAGCCTTTGTCTGGAAACCAAAGGCCCTAATTTTTTTTTCAAAGGGAAATAACTCGTTAACGAAAAAGGAATTTAAAAGTTTTTGAAATGTTTTTGATAGTGTTTTGTAAAGTCTAATAGCCCTGAAAATTTGAGCAGAACCCGTTCAGAAATGAGCAAGATATGAAGCCCCAAAGTTCGCGTCTAGGAAAAAAAAATTCGCCCGCACAATAATAGTAAGGTCTTCCGTTGGAAACGGAAGACCTTAACAAAATCACCAATTACCAGTGACGTACTATTTTCAGCATGTGGCAATTGCAAAATTAATGATGTATACATATACATGTACATATGATGTACCGGGCCTGGTATGTGACATATTATATTACCCCTTATAAATATATTTTAATAATTAACCCCCATTTATGATTATTGTAATTAATTAGACTCTAAATTTTACTCTTATACACACGTATCTTTGATTTGTAGATGTAATATTTTTAAAACCCAGGGTGAGGACATAATATTTTGAGAATTAATTACAAATGTAAATAAAACTTAAATTCAATGGACTTATCGTATACACGTACATAATAAGATTTCAACACCTTTAGGAACCCTGACACCTGAGCACAAGACACACCTGTTGTGTATATCTTGTATCTTCTTTGTTAGTTCCAGGGGTTTTCTCAAGTTGAACAAACAATAGACTTTAATTAGATATACACAAACAAATAAAACCATGTATATGCAAACAAAGCAGCAATATCCCGCCCCATATAACAAAGGCAGTTAAGAGTCTTTTCATCTTTAACATGTATCTATAGCAGATCTAGAATTAGACCTAGAAATAATCAAAATTTTAAAAAAATACATATCTTATTATAAACTGATTATTAAATGAAATCATGTATTATTCGTGTTATATATATATATATATATATATATATATATATATATATATATATATATATATATATATATATATATATATATATAGCGATCAGGTTAAACTATCGTTGGGGAGGCACTGTACTCGAGCACTTAATTGTGTATCAGGTTTTACCAATGATCACACGTGTGTTTTTTGTTAAAGTTTATTTACAATCCCCTGTTTTAAACGCTGCGATTGGATCAGCTACTTGCAGTTGCAGCATTGTTCTATTCTATCCATCCTATCCTGCATCGACCAGCCAATCAAATTTGAGATTGAGTTAAAAGATTTTCCAGAATTGTTTTTCTCAGAACGAAATATTAATGGTAATCTTGTTTTAAAACTTAAGTGAAATTTAAATTACAACTTTTTCAACTATAATTATGTTTTATAACAAAGCCGTTTAATTATTCTGCTTAAAAAAATCTTATGTGAAGATTTCAAAAGAATTGACAAAAATTTTCGTTTTTTTGAAAATGTCATTCCAAAATTTTCATCTGATAGGATAGAATGGATGGGAAGGATAGGATAGAATGAATAGAATAACGATTTAAGAATGCATGATACAGGATACTGGTTACTGGATAGAATAGTAATTGTTCCCCTTTATCTTTCAGAAATTTCAATTCCTGAATGAATCCGTTACCGTTTTACATTTTAGTAGCATTTCCGTTTATATGTAGTGTTCTTACACTGCATGGCGCCCACTCCAATTGTCATATATTTTGTGCTGTTATAGTCCCGCATAGAGTAAGTCTTGCATTAATACTGTTTTTCATTGATATATTATACATCCCGAGTGTCATAACGATGTAGCCATTTCTAAAATGTGTTTAATTATGCATATAACGTGTTTTTGTTGATTTGTACATTAGTCTAAATTTAGTAACGGATGTTAGCAACAAAGTTACGGTTCACATTGTTTTCCCGCGTTTTACGTAGTCAATCGAATACTTTATGTACGACTTGTTGTCAGTATTATCATCTCAGTCATGTAATAATAATCTAGTCAATTTCTGTATACTCATAGCAGCCATTTATAGCAATATTTTCAGTAAGGTTGTACAGCAAACAATATAGTCAACCTCATGGTAGATTTAACTCAGAAACAATTAATACTTATAAAATGAACAGTTGTCAAATATCATACATTGGATTGAAGTGAGTATATTTTATTGTATACATCATATACAAAAGGATTAGAGACACATTGTCACCTCTCTAAATGTATGTTTGTTTTTCTTTTTCAGTTTCTTACTACTAGTACATACATATACTATGAGAAATAAAGCAGTGTTATACCAACAGGCTTTAAAAGAGGTTAAGTTGTAAACGTTATGGATAGCGACACTGTAAGTTCAACAGGGTTTGTTTATTTGTATTGTTTTTGTTTTTGTTTTTTGTTTTTGCATAAATTATCAAAAATCAAACTCCAAGTAATATGCACTACTTTAATATATGTACAATTGAACTGCAAGACTAATTTGGTACCCAATAGGCAGCCGCCCGCTTGCCATTTTAATATCGGATTTTTTCTACGAAAACCCCAGTTAAAATGTAGCAAGTCCACCTATTTTTCTCTCAAGTGTTCACAGATATTGTATTTGATAATGTTAATCGTTCAGAGGTTAAAACCTCGCCGGTTATGTTTGCTTTACAAAAGATAACCCCATGAAATAGACTGAAGTATTCATATCGTTTTTAAAAATTAAGTACTATTGTCATTAGTTTTCTGCAGCCCGAGGAACAGTTGTATATCAATAGGAGTGATAATATCTAGCTGTGGATCCAAAATTATCTCTAAATGATCTATCTATCTATCATTTATCTATCTATCCATCTATCTATCCATCTATCTATCTATTTATCTATCTATCTATCTATCTATCTATCTATCTATCTATCTATCTATCTATCTATCTATCTATCTATCTATCTATCTATCTATCTATCTATCTATCTATCTATCTATCTATCTATCTCAAGTTTCATAATTAATGAAGAACTTGTACAAAACAGTACAGACTCTTGTAATAGTAGAAAATAACATGTTACTTATGCTGAGCAAAAAAAGGGAAATAAAATAGTAATGTTACATCAACGACTGCTTTCAATTTTACAATTTTTTATCATTAAAGGGTGCGACTCCAACGCTTAATGATAAAAAAGTTTGTATCATTAGCGGTTGAGGGTGTAGATATTTGCTCGTTTCATTAAGCGTTAGGGCTGATGTGCATTTGTGACGCTTAATGATACAATTCTATCATTAAGCGGCGATATATCATTAGGCGTTGGCGATGTCAACTGTTAATGCAATAATTTATAGCATTAGGCGTTGCAATTGCGTTGTATCATTAACGGTTGTTACATTGAAAACATCAATCCCGATGGTTTAGCTGACGCTAACCCAATTCTCATTAGGATCACGACTAAGGTTAAGGTTGCTGTTGCTTGTATAAATGAATTTATCCTTAGGGATAAATTCCATTACGTTAAGGTGGCAGGGGACAATTTGTTTTATACAATTCACAGTAGCCAGGGGATGTGTGTCTTCGGTACTCTATTACTAAAATTTCTTTAGTTCCCAATCAGTACATATACCTTTAATTCACTCCGTATCAAAAACCAATCAGCAATTTCTGAGGACAATTACTAGTCAGAACGTGTACCATTTTTATACATACTGATTCTTCTGAGATTTGGACCCTATCATATATATCCCATTTTTCATGATTTTTTAGTTTTTAGACCTATCCCAGCAGCTAATTTCCTGCAAAGGGTTGATATTCCGAACCATGTGCATGTTGCACCATCACATGTCAAAAACATAACAGTGTATACCGTATAACGGGTATTTTTTGCGGCTGATTTTTTTGCAATTTAGACCCTAAAAAGTATCAAATTATATTCTGCGTTTTCAATTTCTGCGATTACATTACACCGCAAAAAATAAAGCTAGTTTTATACATTGTTTCAAATTTTGAATCCGTCTTTAATGCGTTTTACGGGACTCCGCTGGGTGGGGGGGGGGGGGGGACAGTACCGCCGACCGGAGTGTAATGAGCCCATTACGTAACCAGCTACCTGTTGACTTTAGCTGCAGTGATTGTTGCGTGTTCAATGTTTCTGTAAAAATTTTCGGTAAAGCACGAATTTGTCTCATGTTTTGTAGCTCAAGAATGTGAACGAATATTTTACAAATTATGATGATTAAATATTTTTTTTTAAACTTCTTCCGACCTGTAAGCAAAAAGATTAACATTTGTTATACTGTAGTTTACTATGTCCTATCCACCTACTTTTTGCGTTATTTTACCTCCTGTCTGTAACTTGCAATTTCACTGTGTAAAGTCAACACAACAGTAATAACCACCAGTTTCACAACTTAAATCTGATTCTCATGTACATGTACTTAACATGAAGTGCCTACTTATTGCATAACAATTTCAACAAATGATATCCCTCTAACTAATGGTAATCATTAAATATCATTTCATGAAATTTAGCATCACCCATAAGCCTTCAAGTGCAATTCTCAATTCTACAAAAATATTGACGGGTACTTTATCTAAAACTGTCCCTTGCTACCTAAGATCGACAGCTGAATATTATATGGGTTTTTTTTCTAAATATGAAATGAAAATTTATCAACTGAACATATAGAAAAAAAATATATTATTGAAACTGAACTCACAAAGCATGATATGTGAAACATTGTATTGAGTGGTAAATCAACACTAGGGCATCATAAAACACTAAAGACTGGCTACTAACAAGGAAGTACTAGTAAACTAGCAAATGTGAAATTAAACATCCGGGATACATTATGCAAAAAAGCAATAAGTGTTAAGTTTTATTTTTTGTCTTTTTGTATATACAGATTGAGTCAAAGTAGCGCGGGAACCAAATTTAACCATATAAATTACACAACATTGTCTACGAAATAACCCTACAAATGTGACGTAAATATTAAGTTATAAACCATATCAATTATTAAATTCAACTTTACTGATCGGGTTTCAGAACTGCAATACATAAACATTTTGAAGACATCCTAAATACAAATTAATTGAATGAAAATTAAAAGATAGTAAACTACTAATAGAGCTGGGAAGTTTATTAAAATAATCTACTTGCTTCACCTCATTTAAGTTTAGTTTAATTATAGAAGTTACAAATTCATCTAAAAATGGATCACACATTGATTGCTTTTATACATAATTAGTTCACTTTTATCAAATTCATCTTCAAAATTAATGAAATCAGTAAAGCGACAATGGTTATACGAATTACAAACTACAAGAAAAGGGGAAAGAATGAAAAATAAAACATAATGCAGGTGTGACATTTATCTGACATTTTTTAGACAAGGAAGTAAAATTACAGAAATTAAAGTTACAGGTGTAAAGGGTATGTTGACATATTTATTGAAATTCAGCGGAATCTATCGATAAAGTTTGTCATACGGTTCATATTTGTGTCATTAGATGTGATAGTTTATTTATCAATTGAAATATACAATTGTTTTAACGCAGAAAAGATTAAACTATTGGGAGGTTAATTACAATGATAAAAGAAAAAAAGGTTGTGTCTATTTTTCCTCTATTTAAGGACAAAACACGGAAACGGACGTCACGTACTTAAATATTATCATCACCTTTACAATTAATATATATATATATATATATATATATATATATATATATATATATATATATATATATATATATATATATATATATATATATATATATTAACAATACATATCATGTAACAATGTCAATTACAGGTCTAATTTGATTTATTTGTTTCATTTCTTTGTAAAATGAATAGGTTGACACTTTGCACACCCGCAATAAAATGATTAAAATAAACATGTTTCGCTTATATTAGCTCAATTAGCTCTTCGATCAATATGGACAATTTGCAAAATGATACAGCTTATGATGCATATGGCCGGTTCCTCGCGATTTTTTTTAATATGACTATTGGCGACCCGAATGAACGAATTTTGATATATTTGCATGTGTCTAGGTTTATCTATCACGTTTAAACATTTCTATCTATAAAGGTGATTACTTGTGTCTTATAAATATAATAGCAAACGAAGCGAATTCATAGAACATACATGCATGAGCAATAAGTATAAGGAGGGGGGAATTAAAAAAAATATATATTGCTATAAATTTACAGCCTCGTCTTTTTGAAATAAATGAAAAAGAAGGAGGAGAAAAAATAAACAGATAAAAAATGCATATTGTCAAACCATTAGATTTGAAAATAGGAAATTACACACCTACAAACAGGGACCGGGGCACGGATACAAGGTAAGAATGCAAAAATAAACAAATTTTAAAAAAAATATGAACTATGAAAAAAAATCAAGAAAACAATAAGGTACAAAAGAAAAAAAATTATCGTTTAAACTTTTGATCAAATTAAACACAAATTACATTTTACAGACTGATCAATTATCCTCAAAAGTAAAAAACTGTGGTAGGGGGAAACAAGTATATATATATTGTAAGATTTTTTTTTAAAACTCAGATATATTATATAATTCTCTCTCTCTCTCTCTCTCTGTCTCTGTCTCTGTCTCTCTCTCTGTCTCTCTGTCTCTCTCTCTCTCTCTCTCTCTCTCTCTCTCTCTCTCTCTCTCTCTCTCTCCAAAATTATTTGACGTGTGTTGATAACTATTAAAATATAACTTAGATAAAAATGATGAAATGTATGTGTAATTCTTGCTGGGCTCGCCACAACGGTACATGTAGCACCGTAAAAGATATCATATTTTATAAAATGATAAATCAGATTTAACTCACCATAAGCATGAGATAACGAAAAAAGTCCAAGATACGCACACAGTGAGGCCATTTTTGTACATACGTGGTAATAAGGAAGTATATAAAACAACATGATAAAGGGTAATAAGAGCGTTCGGAAGCAATTCATGTAATACATTTAAAACGTCAGCCACAGGCTCATTGATAAATAAGTATCATATTTGCATCAAATTATCGCAAGCACTTGGATTAGGTTTTCCCTTTTTGTGAAATGAAAACATAGTAACATTTAAAAATAAGACACTCTTATTGTTGATAGGAAGTAAATTATCTTATAACAGATTGCAACTAAGAATGTTTAATGTTTTCTCAATTGTTCATAAACTAATCGACGCGTTTATACGGAAGGTTGAATAAAAGTCAGAACTTTCTATATCGATATTGTACATTCTATAAAAAAAAACCTACTCTTTTAAGATCAAAATGATTTCTTATCACAGCTCAAATAAAAATCCATCTGTCATTTGTGTTCACACAACTTGCGATAAAGCGATAAATAGCAACAACACAAAATAAGACATAAAAACGTTGTGATGATGTTAGTGAATCCCCTATTTTGACTCAATTTTATACAAACACCACGGCCTTAGGTGGGCACATATTATAGCATTGAATGATTCGTTTTTGACGACGTCGTGTCCATTACTGTCATTATGTGAGTAATCAAATTAAAAACAAAGTGATTAGGTTATTGCATTTTAGGGCATTTAAAGATCACGGACATTAATTGGAAAAAAGTAGAATTTTACTATCGGATTGATATTTTAAAATACTAGCTACCAAAATGACATGTCAGAATATCTAATTTTAGATGTTTCACTGTGATATCTATTGATTATATTGAGATATACTCGAATCTTAAGAGAGATGATTATCTTAAGACTAATCTAAACATAGCCACAGCCTATATTCTGGTTCAACACATACATTTTTTAAGAGGAAACGGGAATTTACAGATAGAACCAACCCCTTTATACTATATCCGATTACCAAGCAAAAGTTTTGACGTCCACGTCTTTCTGCTTTGGGGTTCAATCATTGTTTTAAAAAGCGACAACTTTCCGTAAAATTATGACCAACACAATGTTTTATTTCTTATTGTTATATCTCATTTTATTTCATTACTGATAAACCCTCACTTGGATATCATATGAAATTATATACCGGCTCATGACAGGTAAAGGAAACAAGATCATGCGATATAAAAAGAAACCCAGGCTGCAAGTTAATGTTAAGTAAAAACGAAATTTATCATCTAACTCAACTTTACTGATCCGAATTCATCCATGTAACACTTAACCTTGTGAAAGCATATTAGTAACAAATGAATTGAACACAAATTAACAAAAAAGTAAATGCTATACATCTGATTAGAGGTATATCACAACAAATCTTCTTGTTGTACTTAGCATTACTATTTTTTAAGAGAAATGTCAAAACACTAATCTACAAATGTATCACAGTTGATCTATTCTTACATAAAATAAGTTCATATATTCATGGTTTTACCTCAAAGCTTATTCATTAAAGCAGCAATGGTAACAAAAACCCCATATCAAAAGCAAACAAAATAAAAGAACAGAACATACTAAACACAATCTTTTATGAAAAACAACAGAATGAAACTCTGAATAAACTGAGAGAAAACTATGCAGGGGTAATATTTGTTTAGGATTGTTTTTAACGAGGAATTTAAAGTTAAGAACTGAAAATTACTGGTGTGCATGCACATGTACTTGACGGGGTACTTTGCCATGTTTCATTTCAATAAACGTTTGTCACAGGGTTCAGTTTGTGTAACTGAACTAAGGGCAATGCTAAAAGAAAACATAAATTACATGAGTGCAGGTCTTCATCACTTTTACAAACAATCTTTAAGTTATTATTATTAAATATCAGGTTTTAATTTCATATCGAAGAAGGTCTACATGTTCATTTCTATGTGAAATGCATAGATTAACATTAGGTTCACTCAAGTAAAACTGTTTAAAATAGGCAGGTTTTGTAAGTGGTATCATCAGCAATCTATATAGAGCAGTTACATAATGTTTCATCTTATGCGACATATGATCAATTGTATATGCTTTTTGGCAAATGGCAATTGGCTTCCAGAACGAAAGAATATTGATATATATGTGCATGGGTCGCAGTTCATTTAAAACATTGAAACATTGCTGTTTACTAAGCTGATTACATGTACTTGTCTGTTTGATATAAAGTATCTTATAAAAGCATCAAAGAAATTAAACTCACCATAAGCATGAGATAACGAAACAAGACCAAGACACACACACAGTGAGGCCATTCTTGTATTAACTTGTCAATCAGGAAGTACATAGAACATTTTGAGAGTTATTAGAGCTGTTCAGAAAAAGTTCATGTAAACCATTTCACAAGTCATGCATACAGGCTCTCTAACAGATAAGTATCATGTGTTGCTTTACATGATCGCTTACATTTGGATAAAGTTACAAATTTCTGTGTCGCTGTGTAATGGTTCATTAAAATACGGGAATATAAAGAAGCAATGATATAAAAACGACACGCTTGCTGTTCATATTGCTAATAGGAAGTAAATAATCTAATAAAGCTGGCAACAACAGCAATTGAAGAAGAATAGCATTTCAAAATACTTTTTCAGTTGTTCATCGACTAAATGGCGTGATAATACGAACGATTTTATGGAAGATAAAAACGTTTCATAAGCATCATGCACCTCTTAAAAAATTAACATTATGATATCAGAATCATTTCTTTAAAAGGTCAACAGAAATATTGCTAGTAATGCAGGTTTTGTATCGGTGTACTCAAGAAACATTTCAATAATATCATGGACGTCAGATTTAATGTGTATCTGCAGTTTATTTATCCAGATGGAAGTCGATGGACTCATGTGAACAACTCAGTAATCGTCTTTAAAATCCTACACATACGCTGAACGATATGACTATTGCATTTATTCATTTTGTTTTAAATATTAAATTGATAATAAGAGTATTTATTGTTCAAGGAAAGCTTTATCACGACGTCATTTTATGTAGCGTGATGATACTATGCTGGTGGATGAAGTTTATCTTAGAAATGTCGTTTTAATATAATTAAATATCAATCTTAAGATAGTTTTGTGAAAACCAGCCTTCGTTTTTTAGAATATTTCTTATGTATGTTGAAGACTTCTAGGTTTTATTCACATTGCTATTTTTTAATGGGGTGATTGCTTTGAAGAGTATTGTTGGCTAAACGTTCAATGAAAAGTAGACATTCCACATATAACCTTCCTTTCAATCATCACTTTGAGATCGCAGTGCAGGAAACGTGTTACAGTACTACGAATTGTAGAACGATTAATGTTGTAAGAATACTGTAGGAATTATAACTTGCTTTTTTACATGCTGTTTTGAGACGATTAATAATGGAATCAAACACTATATGCAGTATAAAAAGAGAAAATTGGGATACTCCAAAAGAAAAACAATTTATTAGAACTGCACAGGGACAGATAAAATTTCACAACAACAGGACACATTCATCACACAACAATAAATAATTTAATGATGTCTAAATCTGCCAAATGTTTAATTTATTCTTCAAGGAGTTTACTATTCTCATTTCAAATTATCTTTTTATTGGAACAATATCTTATTGTGATTCCTATAATGCATAGCAATATTTGTTAAAAAAAAGGATTGATCATTGATAGAGAACAGTAGTTGTTCATCCTGAATAGAGGTGACCATTAAAGGATTGAAGGGAGAGGCAATATATTGTACTTTTATTTTTGATAATGTATCATTAACTAAGTCAACGTATGTTTTGTCATCAAGAGCGAGTTTTTAAATTTCCAAAAACCCTTTCCTTTTTCGAATTTAGAAAGAGCTATGTCAAGTTCAATCATTGAATGATCTGATCTATGTACAGGACAAATTTAAGCTTTGTCTTCTAAAAACATCAGCTCACTAGAAATTAAAAAAAGTCTAGCTTTTTTGACCGGTTTTGCTTTAAGCCATGTAAACCTCTTTCGTTGTCCATATTTTAACCTCCATGGATCAACCAGACCATATACCTCTTTCATATTTAAAACTACATCTCGTGCGTTTTTGTTGTTAGTATTCATATAATTATAATAGTCTAAAGTTGTATCTTGGACAAGGTTAAAATCACCTGCCATCATACAACAAAGTCACCATCAAAATTAGCGACTACATCAGATACAGATACAAACAATTCTAGGCTGTCTTTATTCGGCCCATCAATATTTACCAGTAAAAAAGTATATTTGTTAAAAAATTCAACTTGCATAACAAACAGGTTACAGTCAATATCCTTAAGAACATTTAAAACTGTAAATTCAAAGTTATTGTTAAAAAGTATGGCTGTGCCTCTGGCATTTGAAGCACCTAGGGGATATAAACACCATGCCCCCAAAAAGATCTAATTTGTGCATAGTCATCAGCAGTAAAATGTGTATCTTGAAGAGAGTAAATAGAACATCTTGTATGTTTAATGTAATTCAGAACGTCCCTTCTTTTCGTAATTCCTGCAAGTCCCCTGCAGTTCAAAGACAGAATCATAATACTCATTGTAAGCTAGGACATAAATACTCAAATATATGTAGTTGTAAGAGTAGTGTACATGTTTTGTACAATAAAAAAAAATCAAGAGACATGTTGGGTTTATAACATTCAAATACTCTACGTCTAAAGTAATACTATACCAACCTGCAACGCACACACACCATTCACACAGAGACAAAAATATAGAAGCAAGAAAACACAAACAGGAAGAAAAAATGGTCACAATTAATACCATTATAGAAATCGCACTATGTTTCTTGCGTTGGCCAGTTTCTACCGATAAACTCCAGAAGCTACAAAGTCACCACCGTAAGTTGTCATTGGTGTCATAGTATCACAAGAAGAAACCGGCTCAGAGCTGGTTCTTTATTTCCGGGATTGTTTTTCACGCAGTTTCTCGGTAATATCGTCAAATATATCAAATGTAATGCGGCGTTTTCCATATTGTCCGTACACATGCCCGTTGAAATACCATGCTGAAGATATCCATTGGTCGCCGCTTAGACCGGAAATGAGGGTCGCATTATTTTTTGTGACGCCATCTGTGATTTTGACTCCTCTAATTGCTATTTTAATATCATACCTCATTCGCATTATGGTTGCCTTAACATCCATATTCCGCATTTTGATAAGAATTGGTCTGGGTCTTTCTTTTCCTCCAGGAATTCTGTGAACAGCTACGCCGTCCAGTGGGTCTATGGCAATGCTCACGCTCTTTGACAAAGTGTCGTTAATAGAATCCAGGCAGTTTTCTCCTTTATTTTCTGCGATCCCATTAAATTTTATATTTTTTTCCTAGAATATTGTTCGTTGTAATTTGATTTGCTTTTGAGAGAGCGATTTTCACCACGGTATCATGTTCTTCTACCTGTACATGAGTTATGTTCATAGCCTCGCCTTGTTCTTATAATTCTTTTCTAAGATCTCTTTTTTATTTCTTTAATTCTGAAATTCTGTCGTCGTATTTCTGTTCTATTTGTTCTTGATGTTTTTGAAATAGCTCCTCAAAATTCCTCACGTTATCTCCTTAAATAGTTTTTTTTAAGTCCTTCCTTTATTTTGCTTAGTTGAGCGTGTACCGTTGCCCATTCGTTATCACCCGTTTTGGCAGTAGTTGCTTTTTTATAGTTTTTGGTGTTTGTGGTGTTTTGGGTGTTTTTTCTACTGTTTCCGCCGTGTTTAGACGGCGAGTCGTGACACCTTCTTTCGGCATGTTGAAAAATTGTCTGATGGTGTGCGTGAACAATACCTGGTGATATAAGAGGTACTCACTGCGTCAGAGAAACCTTTCGAAATCCACCTTTCCATGACATTTTATGAATTTCAATTTAAGATAGTTAATTCCCGACTCACTATACACAGAATTTGAAAATTTCGAGGGTCTCGCTAGTCTCTAGTTCCCTAATTTTGGTCACAGTTGCACCGCTGTTACTGTCCTTGACCTACCTGGTCAAGCGCCATATTTGGAATTCATGCATGATGAACCTTAACTTTTCGCTATGACGTTAATTAGTCAAACTGCGTTCTCGGTTACCCGTTTTGGAAAGGTCTATTCCATTCTCTCACGAGAGCTCGCGCTTCCCTAGTTTCTATTGATCATAAATAAAATTGCGCATTCAAGGTAACTCTCAGTCTCTTCGCACTCTCAGGTAATCCAACACTGCTATTAGCACAAGTAAAGAAGATATCATACAACAAGTTTTGCAATGAAAATGTTTCATCGTAATTTTAGGCAAAACAGTTACTTCTTAGATTACATCTAGCACATATTCATCTTTTTTATTTTAGCAGAGGAGGTATATTTACGTTTTACCCGAGCTTTCTACTAAATTTGTAGAACTAAAAAAAAAATGCCATACCTCTGTCTCATAATGGACAAACAGAACTCACACTTAACATCTGGAAAGCCAGTTGAAATTATATTTGATAATTTGTACATCCCCAAGTTGCACTTTAAGGTGTCATGCTAATCTTCCATTTCATATAGGCAAATTTTTTAAATGAACCTATACACAATTTTGAGCTGAACATGTTATTTTCAATGTTTATGTACAAAATAGTTTACTTGTCTATTTTTAATAACATTTTAATGTTAGATTAACAAGCGAGATACAGATGACATAAGTCATTGTTTTGTAAACACAGTTTGCGTCATTTATTTGTTTACAAATAATGTAATGCAATAAAGAACCATTTCTTTGACAAAATAATTTATGACAAAAAAGATAAACTGTTTCAACTCTATCAAAATCAAAATTAGCATTAGTTTGAAACGTATACCAATATAACACATACATAAAAAATAACATTAGATTGAAACATATGTTAATATAACATATACGTAAACAATAACAGAGCCTGATCTTTGTCACAAAACCAAAAAAAAAAAAATATTTTCAAATGCGGATAAAACATTAAAAACATCTATATTGACCTTTTTAAACATGAAAAAGGAAATAAATAACATGGAAATATTGGAGCTCAAATCAGATTTAAGTTTCTTAATTTAGTTTATGGAACAATGTATGTTTGTGATTTTTTTGTAAACCTGTTAACAATTTTAAATGAACAAATCATGTCTTCCTTCCGACTGTTCGAGCAATCATGTCTTTTCCATTTAATATTGTCCATTCAGCGTTTTAATTTACTTTATGTAAACTTGTTTTTCTTTTGAAATCGATATACATATTCTCAACTTCATATAGAAACACACTTTTTTCAGAAATAGTTAGATATATGTATTATTATTTGAAAAACCATGGAAAATAGATAAATTGATAAATGGTTATTCATTTGTATAGTTTATATTTTCATTGTTTTCAAAGACATAACACATTAAGGATATGCTTCACATTACTATCAAATACGTATATAATTATAGTTACGAAAATCTGTCATTTAATGTTGAGAAAGATTTTACAAGATGCAAATTGTATTTTATTTTTTAAGAATTAATTAAAAGAAAACAAAATATTTTTCTAAAACACGCTAAGAAAATTTTAAACAAATAGTAGAATACAGTTATTGGTGGCATACATGGGCAAGGTAATTTTTTTTTAATCACAGTTTTATAGACCTTCATTTCCTGCTTTTCACAGATCATATCTATTCCATGCTTAAGCCATTTTGTCTCATTTTAACTATTGTGAGGTATTGTCACGAAAGACCCAGCATAACAATTACCGGAAATAAAAAAGGTAAATAAACTATAAAGTAAGCCTTCCTAGGGTGTTTTCTGCCTATAACAGAGAGACAATTCCAGCTCAATACCAAAACAAACTACTATTTAGCCATTTTACCGGGGATAATTATGATAAGGGGTGCTATAGGATGCTTATGCCAAAGGGCGTTATACAACAACGGAAAAGTTCAAGGACACGTTTTATTTACATTATTAAAAGATCAATCATTTATATCCAAAAAATGAACAACAATTTTAGATAGGTGTAAGAATAAAAAATGTAAGTATTCTTAAGAACTTTTCAAGGAAATCAGGAATAAGGGGCTGGCCCCTTTAGTAATGGACCAAGATACTTGTAAACTCTATTACAAGTAACTTAAAAACGATCAAGATTTTTTAATGCATTATAGAAGCAAAGTTGTTGATCGTACCAATATATATTTGAACAAAATATTGCAACGCCCATTTATTACGTAATTGGATTTTTAGGGGCCAAAGTCCTTAAAATTTGACATAATATATCTAGAGAAGGAGACATATTTTGTTAAGCACTGTAGAAGAGAAAATGTCTGTATTGATGATTCTAATAGATTCCACTAATCAGAACACCAATGTATGTCCCCATTAAGGATCTACAGGGCTGACCCCTAAAATATTCAATCGTTTGTATCTCAAAATTGAACAACAATTTTAGATAGGTTCAAGAACAAAAAATGTTAGTATTCGTGACACCTTTTGTATGAACTAAAGAAAAAGGAGCTGGTCCCTTTAATTAGGGGCTAATGCACTTTTAAAGTCTATTACAAATAACTTAAATACGATAAAGATTTTGTAATGTAATATAGAAGCAAAGTTGTTGATCGTAACAATTATTATCAACAAAATCATTGCCACGCCCATTTATTACGTAACTTGGGATTTTCATGGGCCAAAATCCTTAATCTTTGGCTCAATATATCTAGAGAAAGAGATATTTTGTTAGGCATTGTAGAAAAGAAAATAACTGCATTGATGATTCTAATCGATTCGACTAATCAAAGCACACGGTCTGTCCCCATTAAGGGTCTAGAGGGCTGGCCCCTATAATATTTAATCATTTGTATCTCAAAAATGAACAACAATTTTATAGAGCTGTAAGAACAAAAACTGTTAGTATCCTGAAGACCTCTTCAAGGCAATCTAGAAAAAGGGCTTGGCCCCTTTAATTAGTAGCCAAGATACTCGTAAATCTATTACAAATAACTCAAGAACGGTAATGCATTATAGAAGAAAAGTTGTTGATCGTTACAATATCTGTTTGAAAAACTCATTGCCATGCCCGTTGATACGTAATTAGGGATTTTTATTCATTATCTGAAAGTGAAAGGGGGTAATTCTGAAAATTTTTTATCGAAAATTCATGGTATCATTAAAACAAAATCGTCCGGAAGACCTACTCGTTACTCGTAATAGCCCATACATTACGATATCCGAATGACATGAACAATCGTGTTCATGGACTACATATTCGTTCAGGTAGTTAAGTGTGTATTGCTTTAAGTTGTTTATATTTAGGTTGAGGTTGTTTATTGGAATAAAATGCAGACTATTGTGGTTAAACATATGGTACAGTCATGCAGAAAAAAACACTACTGGCTCTAAAAAACCCTGTCCGTAGGAAAATCCCCTATCTTCTCCTGTTCACCCCTATCAGCCCATATACACCTTTATATCCCCTTTGTTTTCTCTGTCATCCCATGTTCACCCTTATCAGCCCACCCATTACACCCTTTAATCCCCTGTCAGCTCCTAAACACATCCCTGTGTGCCACTGTAAGCCCCTGTCACCCCTGAACGCCCCTGTCATCCCTGTCAACCACTGTATTTCCCTGTACAAACCCCTGACATCCCCTATACGGTCTTTTCCTGTCCATAACAGCCTTTTCTGTTATTTAATTTCAATATTATTTTCATAATTCAATTTTTTGAATCACACGTGTGATAGGTTAAGCTACAAATCAATTTTTGCACTCAACAGCGTCGACTCACAAGACACACTGTTATAAATGAATAAGTAATTATATATGATATAATTAATTGATACTTAAATAATCATGCTAACATCTAAAGGCTCGAGTTACACTGGGTGCTTGATCTCGCGAGGGCGAGGATTATTCTCGGTAGTTGTGAAAGCCTTCAGGGCATGTAGTTCTTTAGCGGTCGGTAACATCGCTACTCCTAAATATACCTTTTATTAATTTCCAGTGAATAGCAAAATAAAGTTTCAATTGCTTATAAGTTTGCCTAAGAAATAAAGTGAGTATGTTTGTTTAACATTGTTCTGATCGGCTTATTGGACCCTTTAATTGAATTTTAGCTGATTAATTCTCATTATCAATTTCAATATTTTCTAAAAAATAATTTTCATTTCCATTCATACTGCGAAGTGGAAGATATCAGAGATAATGTCATTAATTTGCGGTGAACAGCAATCCGATGTCCCGGTCAGAACATACACAACATAGTAACCTGTAAATATATTATTTATTAGTGTTTTTTATACATGTAGGAGTTTATGTAGATATTGAGAGAGAGACAAAGAGAGAGAGAGAGAGAGAGAGAGAGAGAGAGAGAGAGAGAGAGAAATCCGTGGCCTTGGTCAGAAAATACATGTAAATGTAGTACTAGTGTTTTTCTACATGTATGAGTTTATATAGATCTGAGAGAGAGAGAAAGAAAGAGAGAAATAGATAGAGAGAGAGAGAGAGTTTGCATTGATGTTAAATTAAAAGTTACTAATAGTTTACCCGGGAATTAATTTCCTAAAAAGTTAACATGCATTCCTATTTTCATTTCCAATTCTTTGTCTTTATTTAGATTAATTTAAAGCAATCAAATTAATTTTAATCCATCAATGTTTTATTGTACACCAGATCAATTGATCAAAGAACCTGAAAACACGATTCACAACTGGTTGATTGAAGTAAGTTATTAAAGAAGAGGATGTTGACATTTTCTTTTTCATTCGGTCAGTGGTTATATAATAATACTGTACACGGCCCTTCTTGACAGACAAACGTGTACTTGTAATTTCACATTTTCTAAGATCTGTATGCTCTGTAATGCTAATCAGTAATGCAATATGTTGTTTAAACACCCCTTATGACTTTCTTTCCCCGTGAGTCTGTCAAGTAAAGAAAACAGAAATTAAAACAGTCTCGTTTGAAGTAATCTTTTCGTAAGTTCTATGGTCGATAGAACGACCTTGTCAGCAAATACTGGGTCGCATCCTGACTGACGTTTTTCATACTAATTGTTAGACCATGATTAATCACCTAATTGTCTACGGATTTTTCCGTTTTTCCAAAAACGACAAAGAGCACACGGCGGAGGTGACCGGCCAGGAGAGAATGCTCACTCCTCCATGGCACCTGATCCTATCTCTATTTTCTTAAGAGGTCCGTGTTTGATCTGCTCCTGTTTGTAATTTTCCTCTGGACTTTTGAGTTTGGACACTGTTCGTTATCACCATATGTCATTTCTAAGAATTTCAAACATGAAAAGGAAGAGCTTTAAAATCGGAACATCATTTGACACAGTCAGATGAATTAAACTGCATCGCTCTCAAATTTTTCATTTTTCAAATCGGATTTAAATAAATGTATGGTACTTTTCTTATCTAAAACCCGGAACTTTGTTTTAAGATCATGCATGTGCGTCTTTACGTTGCCCGTTACCGATATTTGTATACATGCATTAAATTATTCATGAACTGTATCATTGCTTTATATGTATGAGGATAATTCTATACAATAATTCGTATGAATTATTAAACTGGACAATGCACATTAATAAAAGTTAAAAGTTTCAAAGGACCGGACTTATCCCCTTCAAAAATAATCAGCTCTCTCTCTCTCTCTCTCTCTCTCTCTCTCTCTCTCTCTCTCTCTCTCTCTCTCTCTCATTATTTATCAGATAAAATGGCTGACAGCAAATTACATCGATTGCGATTGACATGATTTAGATTTAAAATTAAAATCATCTTTCTGAAAAATAGAATAAACAGGCATTTCATTGTGACAATGTTATTCTATGCATCATTACACCAGGCAAAACAGTCAAACTATAGGTGGATTATTCGATCGGTGTGTGATTATCTGCACGTGGTAATCATGTTGTTTTATTAAGCACGTTAACCAAGGCAGTTTACATGGCACAGAACGTTGCAGATTTCCTGCAATCCTCCTCCAGTTAAATTATTTTTCACAAATTACAAAACGCGCTCATTTGTTTACATACATGTAATAAAATGAGCGGTTGATCGGTATACATGTATATCTTGATATGTGTCAATATTGAGACTGATTTATTTACGTTTGTAATAATATGATAACATTGCCCTCTATAAAATACAAAGAAAAAAAACGCCGTCCAAACAATGAATACTTTCTTGCTTTACATTTCCGTATGTATCACAAACTGCTAAATATATATTTAAAAAAACATACGAAAACATCATTAAAACTTTTTTTTTTACTTCAGCAATCAATTAAAGACCGTATAGGGGATGTCAAGGGCATGCACAGGTAAATACAGTGGCTTACAGAGGATGACAGGGGCGTACATGGGTGACAGGGGCCTACAATGGCACATAGGGGATGTGTACAGGGGCTGACAGGGATTGCAGGGTGTAGACACAGGATGAATCTCTGCCATTCAGTCAATTGAAAGGTGAATTAAAGGTAATTAAAAAGTGACTGAATGGCATAGTTATGCCATTCAGTCACCTTTCCAGACTATTCAGTTATCATTCAGTTCACTGAATGGCAGAGCTTCATCCCGTGAGAGGGAATATGTACAAGGGGTGACAGAGGGTGCACAGGGGATGACATGGTCTGCACAGGGGGTGACAGAGAAAAACAGATTTTTATACGGACAGGGATTTTCAGAGCCAGTAGTGTAAGTTGGTAAGTACAGGGTATAACAGTGTAAAAAAAGTAAATATAAAAAGAAATGTTTAGTTGGATACAGTTGAGCACTCTGGACATATTACGTGTCCTATAGATGATCTATGTTATTACAGGGAAACAAACACAGGTAAAACAGGAAAAATGAGGAAACAATTAACCTGGAATTTTATACCAAAGTATATATTTGATATACGGATATTAATGTGATACTCTTTACTTAACTCACCAAACCATGAACAAACACAATGATATATGAATACAATCTGATTAACCAGGAAGTAGAAACAGAAAAAAGAAAGCTACCAGTGGCGTTTAAAAGAGAGGCCTCCAAACACCCTCCTAAAAAATATTATTTTTTCTTCCTTTATCAGAAAAACGTTATTGTTCAGAACATTGTGGGTATGAACAATGTGTGTACCATCGTTATCTGAAAATTCCAAACTCTGATGAGCATCCTTACATTGCAATGCAGTTACAAAACTTGACAATAATAATATCCCACAAAATAACTTAAATTGTTTGAATATTTTTTCTGTAATTGATAAAACGATATTTATGAATATTAAAAAAAAATATTTAGTACGTCAAGTATTTATTTCAACGTGTCTAAATATTTCAAGGTTCTTTATGACTGTATATGTTTTTAGCAATGCAGTGAGCTGATATAAATGTATCTATAAAATGTCTATACAAGCTCAACAGCAAGAATAGGCACAGTTAGGTTGTTGTTGGAATTGTTCTGTAGGTTATGATGGTTGGTGTGTTGGTAATGATGTTTTGTTTTTAGTTGTTCAAATAAGTACTTGAATGTAGAAATAAATGACAATTATGGTGTTAACACTGCTGTTACTCTTAATAAGAATTTAAAAAAATGTGGAAGAGAAATAAAACACCTTGACAATTTCCAGGAATTATTTAAAATTCAACATTTTCATCCAAAACTTATTCTGTTGACAGTTTGTTGTTTCAGAACACATGCGTGCATTATTAAAGATTTACGTATGGTGAAAATGAATTCCAACTTGATATCTTAATATGTAGCTTTCAGTGCTGCTTATCAGCTTTTTTTAAACGTTAATTAATTAAACATCTGATGAAAATGCACTTTGAAAAAAAAATGTTAAAGAATAAGTAGACATACCTGTTTATAATCATGCATTTGCTGTTTTATTAGTTGCAATACTACGTATTTTATATACAGTATAAGTTAAACGCTTATAATTATATATATACAAACAAACAAACAATACTACATATTTTCGCTTAAAATCCACAACTATTCACAAAAGACTCTATCAAGCAAGGTCTACTCACCATAGGCATGGGATAATGCAATAAATCCAAAACATACATACACAGACGACATTCTTCAGCATATGAAGTTATCAGGAAGTATGAAAAAGTAGGGAATCACAATAGAGAGTAATTAGAGCTGACAGCTTATGTGTACAGTTTCACACTGTTTTAGACGGGGCTTTAAACATTGAGAAACACACGCACTACAGATTCACCAACACAGTAGTGTCGTTTTTTAAAGTTCCATATTTATCTGTCCTAATGAGAACAAAATACATGTCTCACTCAATGAATAATTAAAACTTGTAACACGAAAGATGATAAAGTAGCAAATAGCTAAACACTACGCAGTGACTGCTCTTTAGGAATACTTATTGTTACCAGGAAGTAAAAACCTTCACACATATATTGCTAAAAATGCAGTTGTATCAGACTGGCAGTTTAAATTCTTCATTAAAACTGTGTATACCATGATCGTTAAGTATTACGCACTTTCCTTCATCATTCCCCTTTTATATAATTATATCAGATATACACCAGTTATTCACCTTCGTTGTCACATGCACTACTTAAAATCACTATATATATATATATATATATATATATATATATATATATATATATATATATATATATACAAGTATATCAAGTTGTGGACATTGAAAAAATGATGGATATCTGCTATTGGATGACAGATGTTTATCTAGTTAAAAAGGATAGTTTCGAATATACATACAAAAGAAATTATAGTTTTAAAAATGCCCTTCCAAATTAATTTAGACTGCATTTATAAATAAAACCATATGCTTTTCCTACACGTTATGATTCTCTCTCTCTCTCTCTCTCTCTCTCTCTCTCTCTCTCTCTCTCTCTCTCTCTCTCTCTCTCTCTCTCTTCGTCTATGTCACAGTGTTTATCTCATGTATTATCACGCTATAGTTCTAATAACACTATGTTTAGATTAAAACAAATAAAATTCTAATGATGACAACGATAATGTTTGGGGTGGAATGTCATCCTAATCAGGAAATATAATGAATATTAACATTCCCTTACATTGATTACATGACCGGGACAACCATGTTCAGAAGTTATAATTAATATAAATTAAGTCAATGTAATCACCAACATAAGCAATACCAGTTGCGTCCCATAGTTAACGTACATATTTTTATATTCATATGAAGCAATATTTATTTAAAAACTTGTACGTGAAAAAAATCCATCACTCGCTGTGGCCATCAACTCAACATTCAGGTATATCGACGACGTATTATCAATTAACAATTGTTACTTCCATACTTACGTCGACTCGATATATCCCAGTGAACTTGAATTAAGATATACTACACGTCATCTGTTTCATATTTGGATATTTTACTTGAAAGAGACATTAATGTTAACCTAACAACAAAGCGTTATGATAAACGTGACTACTTCAATTTTTCTATAGTCAACTATCCTTACTTATACAGGAATATACCTTCATTACCTGCATATGGTGTTTTTGTTTCTCAGTTAATTCGATACGCAATGGCATGCTCTTCGTATGAACAGTTTCTAAGGCGAGACAAGCTACTGACAAACAAGTTGATAAAACAGGACTATCAATAGTATCGATTGAAGTCATCTTTTCGTAAGTTCTATGGTCGATACAACGACCCTGTCAGCAAATTCAATCTTCCACTTGGTTGCATGATGACTGACGTTTGTTCATACTAATTGTTAGACCATGATTAATCACCTAATTGTCTACGGACTTTTCTGTTTTTTCGATTACGACAAGAGCACACGGCGGGTGTGACCGGTCAGCAGAGGATGCTCACGCCTCCTACCTGATCCTACCTCTATTTATTTAGAGACCGTGTTTGCTTTGCTCTTGTTTTGTGTTTTTCCTTTGGACTTTTGATTTTGAACACTGATCGTTATCACCACATGTCATTTTTTAAAAGTATTTTGCAATTAACTTTTATATCACACAAATAGTGTAAATCTCCCTAAATAAAGTAAATATCGACTTTTTACAGTACATCCTCTCTGCCATGCTTGGATGTAGTCGCATAACGACCAATATATAATTGTGTACTCTTTCCTATTACATGTAAAAAAAAAACACATATTGTTTTACATTTCAGTTACAAATACAGATACATTTGTCATTGTAACAATAATGACTCAGCAGAGTCATTAATGTTTGATTAAGGACGATAACATTTTGTCTTTCAAAAATAATCTTACCTTGCTCACATTTGTAATTGCATTAAAGTAACCAGTAAATTGTAGTATCATTATGTGCATGCATTTACAAACGCGGTAAAAAGGTTCCAATACAATCTTGTATAAAGATATCAGAGCAATTTACAAAAAGTACCCATATAGTTTTAGTTCAATCGAAGCTATTTTTATACCAAAAAAATATATATTCATTATATAAACAAAGTTAAATTTTTCAAGAAGTATTAGAAGTGTCGTTTATTTATCACCAGTCGATGGAATGTGACAGCTTTGAAATCTATAATAATCAATTTGGTATAATTTGATTCCATCACTTCCAAATCATGATATCCTGATAAAGATATTCACCTAACGGAACAACTAAGGTTGCAACAAACACTTACATTAAACGATTTTTATACTTTATTTTACTTTCATTAATCATGGGTAGAATGATGCAATTTTTACAGAACCCAGAAAAAGTTCAGCTGTCATTTACTAAACGTATATCATCGACGCTCACTGATTGGAGTATATACTCTCTGACGTAGTTTGGATAAGATTGTGCAACGCCCTATGTACCATCTGATACTCATCCTGAACAAATCAAGAGAAAAACAAGAAAATATAAACACAGATTGTAACTGCAAAAATATATTACATGAAGCAACGTTTTTAGACGTAAATGAGTCCGGCAAAATTATAATATTTCTAGTGATATTAAGATGCTTTATCTTTTCAATGAACTTAAAAAAACCTTCGTCATATAGTATTAAGTAAAAATGTAAAAACACTCCAAACAATGCAGGAAAGAGAACAAAAAGCGATTAGTGTTATTCATTAATGTAATGTTACAAACTTAACATATTTTTTCCCTTCTTGAAAATTAAAAATTGACAAATTTCTACACACGATGTATTACACAATCGATGTGTTTAATGGAACAAAACCACAAAAACTTCCATCTTGGCGAAGAATTTATTTGTCACCAATCTGTTTTCAAACGACATGTTCATATGTATAATGAGTTAATCTCTTAGCACATGATTTATCTATTTAATAAATGATTTGTGTTTTATAAGCAGAAAGACTTTCAATCTAAGAACAGATCGCATTTGTTATAGATTTGTTAATATGCTGAATGGCGTACATTCTTAGCAAAATATATATGTTCATGCAAATTCAGACTTACAATCTTTAAACAAAACTCATTAGTCAAATAATTAGTGACTTTCAATGTTTGATATAACTGATTCATTAAATGACTATTAAATTTGCAGAATGACTTACAGTCTTTGTACTGTACATATATGTCAATGACTTACGAAGTTAGAACATAACTCCGAACGTCTGACTTGTTGTAGTCTGACTGTAGTGAACACTTCTAACCAACCGTCCATGTCCAACTGTTGAATGGCGTTATGGACAGCTATGGACACTCCGCACAACGTAGCGCCGTCACTGGTTTAAAAACAAAATAGTTCATCAAATATATATCCCCAAACTCTTGAACAAACTCAAGACTTTGTTAAATAAAACAAGCATTCTGAGAGTATTGCAATAGCAATACACGTCCCCTACCGGTTTGTATTATTTTATGAAAGCATCGAAGCATACAACTATTTTAAAACTATTATAAACGAGATGTTATGCATTAATAAGAGATAAAAGAATAGAGGAAATTCAAACTATACAGTTGTTATCAAAATTAAATACAAAAGGGGCAAACGATACTCTTTATTCTATCTTCTATAATTTTGCTAAGTTCATTAAGTATTCGCTGGTAGAAATTTGTGAAAACAATGCACTGTTATGCACAATATCATTTCTTACTGTCTTCTGTACCCCGAATCAAACCAACCAGTTAAATAGCCCAACCCGATAACGAACCCGATCGTAATGATACAAAAAAACATGCCGATTGAATTTGCAACACAATACTTGACACTATTTTACAGAATTTATTTGTTTGTTAAAAATGATCAAAGTAATGATACAAGAAACGCACGATATTATTACTGACCACATACTTGTCTCGTTTATTCAATACACACCGAACCCGATAACGAAACCGAACATTAAAAAATTGGAATAAAAAAAAAATATCAGAAAATGTCAACCAGACGCTACAAAAGTGTAAACTTGATCTGTTGTTTGACATTTTGAATCTGATCAGCAAGTTTTATATTATTTCTCAAACGCATAAAGAAAACAAGTACGGAAAAATGAAGTGGGATAGACAGACAGACGGACAGACGGACGGACTGACGGCCGATGAAACCGATAGGGGACTAATAACATCAATCAACTTAAGAATAATAAAAAAGTGTCCATCTATGTGTGTATGTTAACACATAGCGTAAAATAGCCCGTCATACTCTTTTATCGCGATATATCGGAAAACTTTCGCGATATAAAGCGTAAAATTCGCGTTAAATCTCTAAACATTTGCATTTTGTATACGGTACGGATTATATTAAGCATAATTCTAATCTATATCAGTTGAATATCTATCATATTTGACTAAGGATAAAAAGTTTTACGGTTGCTGGTTCAATTCTCTTAATGTTCAGTATACTTCCTTTAACACTTAAAAATACATTGACTATTTAACTATTAACATCTAGTCATCATATAAATATTCCACAGTGATTTTATCTAAACATTTACACGTGCATCCAAAATACTGTAAAACGAGAAAATTTGGCGCATACGTATTTTATCGCAAACGGAAGTATCAATTAGCACAATCAAATTTTAGCGCATGCATCTTTTATTTTAAAAAGGTTCAATAAATTATCTTCCTCGTTTGATCACTCAAGCACGTAAACACAACGACTGTGGTTTCTTCATCGCGTACACTGTTAACTGTCGTTGAGAACAATATACATACTTTTGTTCATATTGAAAGTAGATAGATATAAAAACAAACTTAATTTATTCGCAAGGGTGAGTATTTTGTGTTGTTTAACACTTAAGTTTGAGTTATCAGACTTAACATTTAACGTAGCGACAGGGATAACACTAGAAGAGTATCGAAACTAATAGTAAGGTAAATGGAATACTACCAGTGAGTATCAAACACCATGAGCTAATGTTTTCAAAGTAATTTTTCATAAAAAAACACACACAGAGGTAGCGTCTTATCAGTTCTATATCCGCTAATCAGAGAGCCTGAAATTAATCAATCATGTATTTTCAGCGTGGACGATCACAACGCTTTGGTACATTTTTACCTCGAGGTGCTAAATGGAAGTGGTATGGGGAGAAGCCCACCTTTGATGGTGCTAATGATAATTACTTATAAGCAGTAACATTGAAGTTATTAATCCATGTTTTGGCAGAACGTCCTCGATTACACATACTGTTTTCCTGTGTAATTATGTAAACAAATAGAATCGTACGTATGAAATTACTTAAGCGCACACTTCTAGTATTAAATAAGGACTGAAGTTATCGTTTTGTAACTTGAAGAAATTTCATACATATGGAAAATTGTTGGTGCACTATTAATTTTAGCGCTTAGGGACGGTGGCGCCAAAGGCACTAAAATTTGTAGTGCGTCATATTTTCTCGTTTTACAGTATATAGTTGTAATACATATATAGAAAGAATTCTTTTTAATGATTCACAAAAATATCAAACTAAAAAGGTGATCTAAAATCAATGTCACATAATTATGCATCGCACTTTTCATGAGCACTGAATTATAGAAATGATCAACTTAAGTTTCTCTATACTCACAAGTTTTATAGATTATCATTGGTTAATTGAAAGGATATACTTGTTCAAAACGTTATACATATGTGATATCGCCACGACATGAATAAGGTATAGTGTGATGTTTTCATTTCAGAGAAAAACATATGACAAATTAAGAATTTGAAAAAAATGTTTCAATCCACATATTTTCTCTAGGTATTGTTCATATTTAGAGAACGAAGTTGTGTCCTCTAAATGTATCAAATATAAATGGAATATATCTTTTAAAAATAAGTAACAACGGTGTGAAGATTTCCCATGCTTGAATAATAAAATAAATAAACAACGAAAAGAAAATGAAACATCTAATTTATTAAGTTTTTGACTTGTTCTAGTTTGAAATAACAATATTTATATTTATGTTTTGCGTTTATTCCTAAAAGTAATGCGTTAATCCACAAAAGTTTCGCGTTTTTTCGCAAATGTTTCGCGTTTATTCGCAAATGTTTCGCGTTTATTCGCAAAAGTTTCGCGTTTATGCGCAAAACATTTGCAATAATTTGTGAAAGGTACGCGTTTATTCGCGAAAGTAATATGTTTATTCGCGAAAAGTTTACCTTTATTCGCAAATGATACGCGTTTTTTGCGAACGTTTCGCGTTTATTTGCGAAAGTGACGCGTTTAATTACGAAAGTAACGCGCTTATTTGCGAATGAAACGCGTTATTTCGCGAAAGTTTTGCGTTATATCGCGAAAGGTTTGCGTCATATCGCGAAAGTTTCGCGTTTATTCGCGAAAAAAATGTTTTTACTTCCGAAAATGAGCTTAATGGGCTTTCATGATATATAGTAAGTAGAGTAAGTATAGTAAAGAAGTAACCTGCAAACTCCGCCATGTTGACTTTTCCTGTCTGTTTGCCCGTGTGATGCAGATAGTTTAAAGCTATATAGGTGCCCGCTCTACCCACACCCGCGCTATACAAATACAAAAGGGAAAATTCATGTTTCGTATGGGTGTATTCGTGTTATTGGTTGCTTTGCTGATAACGTGGTGGTGAAACGTGAGCAAAAACAATGATTCCGGGATTCCGTGATCAGGCCAACGCACTTTGAAAAATTACGAACTTTGAAAATTCTTTTTCAAAGTCCGTTAAATTTGGGACCAAGTCAACGTTGCCATTCAGTCAACTGAATGTTAACTGAGTGGTCTGGAAATGTGACTGAATGACATAGCTATGTAACAACCGTTAATGATACAACGCCGCTTAATGATATAAATGGCATTAAGCGTTGCAATTGCAACGCCTAATGCTATAAATTATTGCATTAACAGTTGACATCGCCAACGCTTAATGGTATATCGCCGCTTAATGATAGAATTGTATCATTAAGCGTCACAAATGCATATCAGCTCTAACGCTTAATGAACTGGTAAATATCTACAGTCTCAACCGCTCATGATACAAATTTTTATCATTAAGTGTTGCAGTCGCACCCTTTAATGATATAAAATTGTAAAATTGGAAGCAGTCTTTTATGAAATAATACATTTTCATTTCCCTACACTAGTATTTGCTCAGCATTAGTAATATTTATGATGAAACTTAAAGACATACAAAAAGGCTGAAGCTAGCAATCACTAACAGCAGCCACTAAGCCAGTAGATGCTAGTTGCAAATAAAAAAAATCATTAAAGTACTGCGAGTACTCGAACAGAAATTACATTTTGGAATTATTATGATCACATTATGGAAATCAAGCCCGGTTTTGTTTTTTACGTACTCGGGAAACGTTATGCACCAATCTTTAAAATGTAAAATCTTAAAAGAGGGACAGTCAAACATCTAACATACGGTTTTTCATCTCATATAGAAATCAGCGCCAGACGCAGCCGGAAACGCCCCAAATTTTAAAGCGAATTAAGGAACAATTTTGCCTCAGCAATAAAGTTATGGCACATACAAGGGTCCATTTAGCTCACCCGAATTTTATCATTTTTTAACATTTCACAATGATATAGGGGTAAAATGTGGTCTATTATATCCCTTATCTTTGAAGTGTGCATCAAACAAATACCAGGGTAAGGAACCTATAGGGCTATCATTTCTCTTTCTCAGTTTTGAGCTGTAGGGATACCACGAGGTGGTTCCCAGGGGTTTGGACTCATTCCAATAATTAATATATCTTTCGATTTTGAGCACAATATATAAACACTAGGGATTAGAAGAAGAATCTTATTAGATGTATTCATTGCAAGCTTTAGAAGCGACAATGACATGCACAACAGTCTATTTAGCTCACCCGAACTTGTAATGGATGCATCTAAAGGTCCTGTTATTGGCTGCTAGTTTCTGTCTTAATTCAGAATTCCATTTAGATAGATGATAGACAGGTATATTTAAATCAAAAGATTCAAGTTTTAAACACAATTTGTATTTCAAAGTGAATTTTATTAATAGTAATATTAATTGTATCATTAGTATTTGGAAGCTTAAACTTTATGTGATCACCTACTGTGTATCATGTGTGATAGCACCATCTCTAGTTAGATAGATGCTGTCCATACTTTGAATTAATACTAGTATTCATTGTAAGGTAATTTTAATCAACGGGTCGGAAAAATCAATGACCCTACATGTACCTTGGGAGTTAAAATTTATAAATTTGATAATATTATTATCTTTAGTTTAAGTTTAAGTTTAGTTAAGTTGCTTTTTCGTTTTAGGTTTTATTACATGTTCAAAGAGGTTTAAAACATCGATATTGGGATAGGAAACTTTGAGCGCTATTTCTTTTTCAATCATAAAACCTTCATATTATCCTTTTACATTCTCCCTATATATTTGCTTATTGGAATTATATAGCATCTGTCTACATTTATCTACATTCATCATTAATAACCTAATTCGAAAAAAAATATATTTTAAGTAATTTCAAATCGAAAAATATATACTTTATGTAATTTTGAAATTCTACAAATTATTCAAAAATGTACACATTTCAAAAAAGCGTTCCAAGCTTGAGCTCAATAAGTGATTTGTTAGAATATAGATAAACCCGTGGATTATATAGAAAGAAAGCCAAATTTGATTAAAATACAGATATCTATCTGTAGGGCGCTATGTGCTATTGTTGAGATCTGTATTTAAACGAGATTGATGAAAGACCTGTCCGTAAATCTGTTGTTTATGTTTCTTAAAAATTAGTCTCCCATTTAAATTTAACTGAATATGAAGGGTTATATGTGTGCTGATTTACTTACTGGTATATAAATACAATCATATATAATTATATGCATTTCAAGCCTCACTTTCGTTAACTTGCAACGCAGTGACACCACAATCATCTCTTTTACCTTTAAGTATCACACTTGGATTTTTATAAGTTCATAGCATTCTCTACTATGTCCTCAATGTGTACATTGTATTTTGAATCGATAATAACGTAATATGTAATAATTGTATTAATAGTTGATTACTTAAATTGCAGAAGTAATATAAAATTAGAGATATGCCAATATTTCAATTTTTCATTCACAGTATAATAATAGTGTTGTGTCATATTTCTTTTTAAATTTTACAATAAGCAGTTTAATAGTAGTAAACAAATCTTCCCAAATCATTTCAATATATTAATTATAATAACATGAATATGAATACTTGAGTCATTTTATTTTCAGAGCAATAACAATGGCAATACACAGTGATGTTTTAGATGTAACCTAAAACGTAACAAGTAAAACCTGTCAATGTGACAGCAATCGGGTTTTCTTTTGTTGGAACAATGCCCGTATTTTTGTCGACCCTGAATTGATAAACACTACCTAAGGCCGATCCCGACACGAAATAATCATGGTCATAATTTCGTTTAAGTATTTTTTTCATAATTATCAAAAATTTAACGTATGATTCTTATCTCTATTGTGCATATCTATACAATTGAACTGACAATAGCTTCATATCTTCAAAACTACATGATGAGTTATCTGGACAAATGATGCACCGTGTGTGCAATATAATGGAAAAAATTACGAAGTTCAATACATGTAGCTGGTATTTCACCAAAACAAAATACAAGTAATACGCACATCTTGTGTATATGTACAATAGAACTGCAAAAAATAGTTTTATCTTGAAAACTGTACAAGAGTTTTACCTGCCGGTAAAAACAGACCGTCCGGAACGCAAAATTCCGGATATATGGGACAAATTGCGTATAAAAAATCTGTTTCCAAATAAAATCGTCCGTTAACTTAAGATCCCAGATCTCTGGCGTCCAGAATTATGAAGCCCCACTGTAATATGGACATCTTGATATTTAGACAAATGATCTGCAAAAAGAACGAACATAAAAAAAAATCTGATCTTGAAAACTGTAGAGGGAGTTATTTGGACAAATAAGGTATATCTATCTGAAATATTATTTACAATAAAATGACCAAGTTCAACAGCTGGTATTTTCCGCATAAATTGCTAAAAATCAAAATCCTTGAATATGCACATATCCATCTTCGCTAGCCCAGGGTTTTCGGTCCACTCCGCTCCCCCATAAACCCCTGGTAGATCTCATTACGAAAACTCGGTGATGCGGTGGCGCTATCTAGTGAGCAACTTGAGTTGCACCCCTTGCAAATTTACATTTTAATCGATTGTAACAACGGGTTATAAACACGCTACGCCATAAATACAACTTGACATCATGTTGACTAGCGAGAATTAATGATACTATTAAATAGGAATGAAGATATAACCAGCAAAAAGCAAGGCACATTTTATTTATAGTGTTTGTAGGGAGTGAGAACGTCGCTGATATATGAAAGTATTCATGCCATAAAACCTCATTGAACCTTTAAATGCAATAACCATGTGCAAGAACGTATATACTAACGGGATAGGCAACTTCTACATCAGGCATATTTACTTCCCATACTATCACGCGAACCTTGACAAGTTTGTAAATCTCTATTCAATCCCATGCAGTAAAAAAAAAAAAAAAAAAAAAAAAAAAAAAAAAAATATATATATATATATATATATATATAGCGATAAGCATAAACCATCGTTGGGGAGGCACTGTACTCGAGCACTTAATTGTGTCTCAGGATTTACCAAAGATCACACTTGTGTTTTTTTAAAAGTTTATTTACAATCCCCTGATTTAAACGCTGCGATTGGATCAGCTACTTGCAGTTGCAGGCAATCATAAAACGGAGCTCGTCACCGAGTTTTCGTAATGAGATCTGTCAAGGGTTTATAAGAAGCGGAGTAGACCGAAAACCCTTGGCTAGCGAAGATGTCACATATCTGATTAATGTAAAAGTGATCTAAAAACAAAACAAAATCTTAAATTTAGAACTGTAGGAGGAGTTATCAAGATAATAAGGGGTACCCTATATTCGCAAAAAATGATCACAGCTGGTATTTTTCATAAATTATCAAAAACCAAAACCCAAATTATATGCACATCTCTGATATTTGTACAATTGATCTGCAAAACAAAACTTTCTTATTTTAAAAACTGTAGGAGGAATTATCTGGAGAGGAGGGTAAGCGTACTGTGATATAATGCAAGTACCCCATATGTAACATGATGCACGAAAATGACTACAATGCCGCTATCCATTAAGCTTACAATGAATAGGATAGGATGCTGGACACAAAATGCAGGATACAAGATACAGAATAAAAGATAGAATAAAACTTTTCTATTCTATCCATCCTATCCTGTATCGACCAGCCAATCAAAATTGAGCTTGAGTTCACAGATTTTCCAGAATTGTTTTTCACAGAACGAAATATTAATGGTAATTTTGTTTTAAAACTTCAGTGAAATTTAAATTACAACTTTTTCAAATATAATTATGTTTTATAACAAAGCTGTTAAATCATTATGCTTACAAAATTCTTATCTGAAGATTTCAAAAGAATTGACAAAAAATTTCGTTTTTTGAAAATGTCATTCCAAAATTGTCATCTCATAGGATAGAATGGATGGGAAGGATAGGATAGAATGAATAGAATAGCGATTTAAGAATGCATGATACAGGATACTGGTTACTGGATAGAATAGAGGTTAAGTTGTAAACGTTATGGATAGCGGCACTGTAAGTTCAACAGGTTGTGTTTATTTGGTTTTGTTTTTGGTTTGTTTTGTTTTGTTTTTTTTTTTTTTTTGCATAAATTATCAAAAATCAAAATCCAAGTAATATGCACTACTTTAAGATATGTACAATTGGTCTGCAAGACTAATTTGGTACCCCATAGGCAGCTGCCCGTTTGCCATTTTATTATCGGATGTTTTCTACGAAAACCCCAGTTAAAATGTAGCAAGTACGTCTATTTCTCTCTCAAGTGTTCACAGATATTGTATTTGATAATGTAAATCGTTCAGAGGTTAAAACCTCGTCGGTTATGTTTGTTTTACAAAAGATAACCCCATGAAATGGACTAAACTATTCATATTGTTTTTAAAAATAAGTACTATTGTCATTAGTTTTCTGCAGCCCGAGGAACAGTTGTATATCAATAGGAGTGATAATATCTAGCTGTGGATCCAAAATTATCTCTCAATCATCTATCTATCTATCTATCATTTATCTATCTATCTATCTATCTATCTATCTATCTATCTATCTATCTATCTATCTATCTATCTATCTATCTATCTATCTATCTATCTATCTATCTATCTATCTATCATCTATCTATCTATATATCTATCTATCTATCTATCTATCTCTCTAGCATCTATCTATCTATCTATCTATCTATCTATCTATCTGTCTATCTGTCTGTCTGTCTGTCTGTCTGTCTGTCTGTCTATCTATCTATCTATCTATCTATCTATCTATCTATCTATCTATCTCAAGTTTCATAATTAATGAGGAACTTGTACAAAACAGTACAGACAATTGTAATAGTAGAAAATAACATTTCAATTTTACAATTTTGTATCATGAACGGGTTCGACTCTAACGCTTAATGATAAAAAAAAGTTTGTATCATTAGCGGCTGAGGGTGTAGATATCTGCTTGTTTCATTAAGCGCTAGGGCTGATGTGCATTTGTGACGCTTAATGATACAATTCTATCATTAAGCGATAATATCATTTAATGTAATATTTACACATGAAGAAAAATAGCGATAAGTATAATTGAGATATGTATACCTAAATATCATATAAACTGTACCCATCAGTCACCAGCCATCCTTCCAAATATTTGATATTTTTACTTTGTGAATATTTATTCTCTAAAGAAAAAAGAAAACGACTATTTGAGGGACACAAAAGCTGACCTACATACGGTGTTTTAGGCTTATGAACAGATATAATGGCAGAGTACATGTATATCAAATACAATACTAGTATGTATTTTTTAAAATTAATGCAAAATAGTGCAAGCTCAAATGCTGATTTTTGAGTTGATATTTCTTAACAGCTGTACATGTAAACATCTTGCTTTTTATATCGAAATAATTTATTTGGTTTTAATTTGAGAAAGGGATTGATGCTTAGAAACCTGCATATATCTAAAGTTATATAATTGATGAAATGTTTGGGAAGTAAAGATGACGCGAATTCATTCTTCAAGTAATTGATATACAGTAAAACTTGTTGAATCCGGATGTTGTGCATTCCGGCATGTTGTCCAAACCGGCGAAATTGTTCAGTCCTTTGAAATTTTCTTATCATTTTATGTTTAAAAAATGGTGTGCAATTCGGATATTGTCTATTCGGTAAACCGGCAGCGATGACAACAATCGACTGCTTATAAATAGTGATACTTATATTCCGTAATCCGGTCACTTATCAATCTGCCTTATGCAGGATAATTACTGCTCAATTATATATCAATTTTCCTGTCGTTGCTATTGATTAAAACAACTGTGAAAATTATTCCAAACTCATTTCAGTTTATACTATTAAGTCTTGTTATAAATAAATACGCACTTTTTTCCAGCCAAAATTAGATAAAAAATGTGGGTTGCATATTATACTTCACCCCATTTTTTTCAGGCCGGGATTCTAGATACCACAGGAGTAAGACTATCAATATCGTTTGTAACGTTGTATGGTTACACTTAAAGAGTTACATTTTATTCTGTCAAAATGCTCCATTCTTAATTAAATTCCCGTGTAGTTGAATATTTATCCATAGTTCAATGCATCAACACAGTTCCCACCTTTACGTAATCAACCACCTGTTGACTTGTTGCGTGGTCAATGTTTGTTTAACAATTTCTGGCTGGTGAATCATGCAGTTGTCTCATGTCGGACATCTCAGGTTAATCGGGTATTTCAAAAAAGTATCAATTAAGATATGAATTGACTTAAAAAGTATTTCCATTGTACGTATTCCGTTATGCAATTATTGTTTTCCAAATTAAAAAAATGAAATGAAAATCGGCATCGTGATCATTGAGGAGGACTAATATATTTCAGAAGAATCGAGAATTTTGCAAGAATAGACGATCAAACCTTCTGCATTAAATTGTTTTGCAACAATGTCCTCCAAACCGGATGTTGCTTAATCCAGACAAATTGTTCAGAACCACCCTCCGCCGGATTAGACAAATTTTACTGTAAATATTTTATTGGAAATTGTATTGTATCTTTGGTTGTACCCTCCCTATTCCTAATGATGCTAGACCATTTTAAAGAGTGTTTACAAAGAAATAGAAATACTTAATTTGAATAAAACGAAATTCAGTTAAGAATGAAGTCCATTTATTTTGTGATTTATACATTTGTTTTTCAAAGTACATTTAGTGTCTTGATAGTAAAAAATGTTGGTGTACACTCATAAAGCACTTTGAAAAAGAATTGCAATGTGCGTTGACCTGGTCTCAAATGCAACAGACTTTGAAAAAAAAAATCAAAGTGCGTAGATTTTGTCCCAAATTGAACGCACAAAAAAAAATAATTCCAAAGTGCGTTGCCACAATGCTGTGTAGTGGTGCTGGTAAATCACACGTGACTTCTTTAACTAAACGTTAAAACATAATGTAAACTACACGTCTTTTTTACCTAAAAATAAATATAATGTATCAATACACTTGACCTCTTTAACAATAAAATAAAACTAGTTGCATCGCGCACTGCTAAAAGTAGCGTTACTTTAATTGATTAATTTTCTACAACTAGTACTTACAACGGTGTCAATATTATTAGATATGACATATTTTATTGTTACTTCCATGCTTACGTCGACTCGATATATTCAAGTGGACTTGAAATAAAAGATAACACAGAGTCTGCGTCCTCTGTTTCATATTTTGATATTTTACTGGAAATGGACATTTATGGTAACCTAACAACAAACCTTTATGATAAACGTGATGACTTCAATTTTTCTATAGTTAACTGTCCTTACTTATACCTGCATATGGTGTTTTTGTCTCTCAGTTAATTCGATACGCAAAGATGAACAGTTTCTAAGGCGAGGCAAGCTACTGACAAACAAGTTGATAAAACAGGACTATCAACAGTCTCTTTTGAAGTACTTTGGTCGATAGAACGACCTTGTCAGCAAATACAATATTCCACTTGATCGCATGCTGACTAACGTTTTTCATACTAATTGTTAGACAATAATTAATGACCTAATTGTCTACGGACTTTTCCGTTTTTCCCGATTACGACAAAGAGCACACGGCGGATGTGACCGGTCAGCAGAGGATGCTCACTCCTCCATGACACCTGACCCTACGTCTATTTTTTAAAGAGGTCTGTGTTTGCTCTGCTCCTGTTTTGTAATTTGAATTTGAACACTGTTCGTTATCAACACATGTCATTTTGAATATGTTGATGATCTACTTCCTTAAACATGCTTTTTAAACAGACATGAAACAAAAAATAAGATGTTTGTAATCTTCATATCTTATCTTCTTTATTTTTCACTTCTTTATTTTTCAAACATAAATTTAAAAAACACAGCACTAACGAACTTCCATCCTAATTTTAGAATTTTTGTCCATGGTCTTTTTGCATAAGTAAGGAATCCCTACCACTTCCCCTTCTTTAAGGTTGGTAAGCATTACAATGGTCGATACATTTTCCTGCAAATCGTTCACCAAAATCGTCAAGAGTATTAGTTTTTGGTCCCATTATTTTGTAAAACAGAATGTCAGCATATAATAATGCATTTTTCTTTAAACAAACAAATAAAACTTTTAATATGAAATGTTTTACTTGAACTATTTGATTTATTTTAATCATTTCATGTCATGATTCACTAGTTTTGCTAATTTGTAATTTATTAGACATAGTTAAACGCATTTATTGTATTTCAAACTAAACATGAGAAAAATGGAACATCATGTAGATTAAATGTATCACACTTAATGAGGTTATATGTTAATCGTGCGCAGAACTGTACTCTGATGGTGAATTTGGTCCCTAAAAAGAAAACACAATGAACACAGTAATAAAATGCATCGTCTTTTAAACATACGCTTTATTCAAATTTTGTTTATATCTTAAAAAACTGAATACCCTTCAACAGTTCAAAATAAATATTATAACATTTCATATACCTATATATCCAGACAGCAAAACTTGTATTTATCAAAAACTGTGCATATTGTTAGAACTGCACATGAAGAGAACATATCAACATCAAGAGGACACATTCATCCTGCAAGACTAGCATCGGTTTTCTAAATCAGTCAAGAGTATACGCCAAATAAATATATTTTAATTAAACCGTATAAATACAGGTACTGGTTATTGGTACAGGGCTACACCAGTTTAATAACACAAAACTAATTACTAGGATCATTTTTCTAAATAAAACAAGAGCAAACGCCAACTAGAAAACGTTTCCTTCTTTTAAGAAAAACCCAGACAGGTAAGGTGGTGAAGTACACATTGTTAATATTTCATATTCGAACAGGCCTTGAAAAGGCAGGTTTTCAGTTTCATGAAATTGAACAATTACATTAACACAAAAAAAAATGTTGACTTTCAGATTCTCGGTTGACGACCCAGTACTCGCATGTCAAATATATAATTTAGTCAATAATAAAATATAATTACACATAAATATACATAGATATATCGATAGAAATCGGAAAAAAAAAAATAAATGCATACGGGTTTGTATATATTTATCAAAAAAATATAGTCATCTAAATGTTTGATGTGTTACATGTATAAAACATTCATTAATACATATATTATCCAGTATACCTAGTTTTATTTATTGGGTTAAGTTTTCTGCTGTTAAAACACAAGCAAACCTATTTTTTATGCTTAATCATATACAAACCTTTTCAGACAAAAAGAGTTCTATTTGCTTATCCTTATCTTATGATTTTAAGTTAGAAATGCTAAATAAACTGATTGTTAGGTACGTCCTGAAGAGTTTCATATATCTCAGTTTTGCTGATTTCTCCCAGTTCTTGGTATTCACTTCTATCATTGTCGTTGATATAAACGTTGGGTACGTTGCCTTTACTTTCTTTTTTAGCAACGTTGGGTTGGGAAACTGCTGGTTGTTTTTTATTTAATTTCCTAAAACCGGTGGGAAATTCGAATAACAAAGATTGTATTAACCAACTTTTAACTGTGGTTGATGTATAAAGCAATGACATTTAAAGCAATGCTTATTATTTCTTACCGTTTCACCACAAAGTATGTGATTACTACTCCATTTAGAATAAGTAAAATACAAAATGCACTGAGGATTCCATTAAATTCAGATGTCAATTTATTTTCAGTTACTGTAAGTTTTGATACTGAAAAAAAAAGATTTATTACATATTTTAGATGTTGAAATATATTTCAGTGGCATTGCTTTTTGTCCACATATTTGAAAGATATTTTTTTTTTCAGAAGACACTCACTATATTTCGATCTTTAATTTGATAATAGAGTGTTGCATTTATAAATTACAAACATAATGTTTTATTGATATCAACAAAAAATGTGTCTTGTTTTCAAATTCAAAGCATTCAAATACTGACCCTCTAGGCAGTCAAGTCCTTGCCAGCCACTTTTACAGCCATCTTTACAATATCCAGACACATGATGACAGTCACGTGACCTTGAACAAAACGGGCTGCATTCCTGATTACAACCCAATCCATAGTAACCGAGTTTACACGCTAAAAATTTAATAAAAAACAGTATATATAAGATATTGGTCAATTGATACTTGCTATCCTAAGCAAATCATGTTATTCATTATAATTTCGGAATCGGAACTCGGCTATCACCGAGGGTTTTGGGCTCAAGTGTTTCCGCAATGCCTTAAGGAGATCCTTACTGTTTTCCCGATGCTTTGGCCGGATTAATTCAGTTTTTTTTCAAAAGTGTGTACGTTTTAGGACCAATTAAACTGATTAGAGCAGGTACCTTATGAATATTGTTTATGTCATTAGCGAGTAAAAATGCCTGTAAGCTCTCTTCGTAGGATTCCCACGATTCAACTGAATCATCAAATTGTTCGATTTTACAGATGTGTGGCATGGTAAAGGTAAACAAACGATAGTAGGCTCGTACTTACACCTCACCGCCAGTTGTTAGATCTCCGTGTGGCTTGGTTATGTAAGAAATATCAGTAGATACATGTATATGTTAACACGTATTGTCGTTTTAACAATGTGTTAATGAATGTAACATACAAAACCAACCGGATCACTGGAATAATATCAACATCGTCAAATACACAACAGTCTGTATGGTGTACGTCATTTTCATACGTCATTGAAGCCGTTTTCAAAGTGGCAGATGACGTTTAAAAGACATTACGGCAAGAAAAATGTCTTTTAAAACACCAAGGAAAGTTACGTCGGCTGACCGCACGGAACAGAGCGTCATCATACAATTCTGTGTCGACTGAGGTAAAACGCCCATAGAAATGAAACAAATGATGGAGGAAACAGGAAAACATCGAAATAGTTCGAGTTCACTTATCTAAAAGTGACACAAGTGATTTTTGTTGGAGAGTGCGATTGTACCATCTGGCCATTCGGTGAAGGCAGCAAAACACTCTCGGGTAAACCCAGGACCTCGACGTTATTACTCAACGTCAGACTGGGCCGTGCAGCCTGTATAGGCAATTTATGTATGATGATAACTCTAATGTGAGATTGTACATTGCTCTGATTTTTATACATATACATTATTATACTCTACATTATGATATTATAACACTCTCCTGAAAATGGCGCCGTTATTTTGAATAAAATTACATGTGTCCACGATTTGTTTTGACAACCCACGTATATGGGAGTAGAGAACAACATTTTTTAAGATACAATATATTTTACTATATGGCCATATTGGCCCCACCCTTGAGCCTGAAATCTTGACCCAGGGGCCATGCATTTCACAACTTTGGTAGAGGGCTTCAATGACATTATAACCATGTATTCAGTTTCTTCCTTACATGTGTGGGAGTAGAGAAGAAGATTTTTGAAAATTTGCTTTTTTTAAATACTTTAACCCGCCTAAGGCGCTCCGGGGTGGTAGAGCCACGAATTTCACAATTTAGATTAATCTTACGATAGAGATGATTCACACCGACAATGGTAATATAAAATTTTTAACGCACGACGAACGACGATTGCAATAGTTCACCTGGATGACTCAGGTGACCTAAAAAAATGAAATTACATTATTTTTGGATTTTTACAAACAATAAACATATTTTACCATTGTTTTTATTTCTAAAAGGAGTCAATCAAACTATTGAATAAATCCTTTTATTTGTTGCCTACTTTGAAGATAAAAACGTAAAACATTAAGATGTAATTAAATCAATAATAAATACTCATACCTTGCATGCAGGTTGGGCCTTGATAGCCACTGTCACACCCATTCGAACATGTCCCGTTGATATGGTGGCATTGCACTGAACCAAGACATTTTCCACACGATTTGTTGCACTTATCGCCATACATTCCACTAGAACATGCTGCAATATACATGTAAATAAAATCAATATGAAAACACAAACTAACCAAAGCAAATTCTTTTTCTTAAACAGTTATTAAAAACAACCATATGACATTCTACCTACACTGGTAGCAACGTTATTGTTGACAAACGACACGTACGATTTTGATACACAAACGATCACGCATGATACACGAACGATTACGCAGGATATACGGACGATCACTAACTTAATGAGTTTTCCCGATACACTAACGATAACGATAGCAAACGCAAACGAACGATTCTACACTATTTAACACGAAAAATCAAAATTAATATTTTAGATTTGAATTACGAAAACGTATTGCTTTAATTTGTATTACAATTTGCCTGTGTTTTATTGAAAAGCGGCATGTGCAGTAGCCATGCACTGTTTTATTTTTACGAGTAAACTATATGATAGGATCTATACACAAATTAAATTGTTTTGTTTCCACAACGAATATTAACTTCTATCATAAGTTAAAGAAAATTAAGTGAAAAAGAAATGAAGAAAATGCAGAAAATACACGAAATTATTTACATACGAGTTGATGTTTATGTAATCCGATTCCCTTACGTACGATTTCATTGTGCGAGATACAGGTTAAATTTGTTACCTGGTTTCAAAGAATTTCGATTTTACACATCCCATATTTCCATTATGTACGGTAAATATTGTTTGACTTATATTTCTAAATTTTAAAGCGTCTAAATAAATTTTATTTCTAATGAATATTTACACAATGAAACAGAGATAAACGCGTATCGTATTTTCATTTGAAAGAGAACTTAATGATAATTGTTTAGCTTGAACGGGGAATGGTTAACCTTGACCGCTTTCATTCAATGTGTGTCTCTTGCTTGACGCTAAAATTATGTTTCAAGATACGATGGGTGCTTGATATAGACTGATTACAAAATCATGCAAAACTAAATCGACCGATCAAAGGATTAAATGACTTGTTGAATTACTAGTTAACAACGAAAGAGAGAATATTTTAAAAACATTAGCACTGACATGATACATGTATGCAAAGAATTGTTAAGATGCTTCTATAAAATGGTTTAAATTCACATATTGTTGCGTTATTTTAAAAAAAACTACTCGTCGTTGTTTTAGAATAAATCCTGGCATCCGTAAAAAAAGTTACAAAACGAAAAAACCGCACGATCACGCACGGTAAAAAACGCAAACCAATTATTCTGATACACGCACGATCCCGCATGTTACACGAACGATCAGCCACGTTACACGAACTATTTAACACGTCAAGTTGACATTTTTAAATAAAGATATACGACTGTTTTGGGCAGTTGCGTTCAATTTGGTATTTACAGTTTTGTTAATTTATACAATACTAATATTTTCTGATAGTTTATTCAGTCCCACTTCATAAAAAGTGAACAGGTGAGTTTAGATTACATAAATAAACTAACTTGTATTGGTACAATTAAATGATATGATGAATAATTAGTGTGTAAGGCATAATTACAATCTCCACAATAGTCCCCTTTCCAGCCTGAATAACATCCCCTGTCACATGAACCATTAACATTGTTACATCCCTTGCACGTGTTGTGACATCGTAAAGCACACTTCTCTCCAAAGAAACCATGATTGCAGGCTAAACAAGAACAATGTCATGTATTATATACAATGCATTGACTAAAATACAGCTTTATACATCCACAATTTACAGCAATCTCATAATTACCGATGATTTACCGTATCATAAATGAGCTATTAAATGATTTTTAAAGATAGCTAATTCACAATGATGACCCTGGTACCCAGGTTTACAGCACTGAGAGTTGCCCGTCTCTATGTGACAGTACTGACAGTTTCTGTCTAGGCAAGGAATGGAGCAGTTCGATCCATAATAGCCTGTTGAATTGCATCCTGAATCAAAGGCATACTTATACCAGTACTAGATAATAACATACAAATATTGACGATATAAATTGATCCTGTAGCCTTATTTCTATGGTCGGTGGAATATAACTAGTGACCGTTTGATGCCGACGATAATTTGGAAATAGACTTTTTTTTCTACCTATCACCATTTCTAGAATTTTGATCTAAGGTTAGAATATTTTTTCTTTATTTTCGTGAAAGGGGGGGGGGGGGAGAGGGAGGTGTAATAAGAATTGAATTGTTTTAAACAGTTTTCTCCGTACTTTCTTCCATCACATTCTCAGAATGAGAAACATAATGCAAATTGTTTCCTTAAATGATTTTTAAAGATCTCGTAGTATATAAGTGTTATAAAAAATGCTTAATTAAATGTTTAATTTACAACTCCGGACAATCATAATTTTGGCACCAACTAAACAAATAAGAAGGCATTCTTTTTAATGTATCATAATTGTAATATGTACTTATCTATATTTAATGAAAATGCTATAAATGAAATGTACTTCTTTATTTTATTTGTTTTGTGCCACATATTTGGGTTTTAAAATCAGGATTTCCGAAATCGATTCGAACAATATTTGTTGATTGTTTTTTTTTCTTTGCGTTTGTGATATTTCGATATATTTTAAATACACAGTATTAACTATTCTCTTAATGTGGTTTTGTAATAACCTTGATTAAACCAAATGTATTGTAGACGTATTTTTTCTTGATTTTTTTTCAACGATTCTATATTTGTTCATCGCTTAACAATGTTATCAGTTACATTTACTACATGTCGGTTCCTGGTACCCAGGTTTACATCCCTTATAACAACTTCCGATGACATGATGACAGGTTAAATTATGTAGACAATATCCACATCTACTGCTACAATTTCTTTCATAGTACCCAGCATAACAGTCTAAAACGGCAAAAATGCTCTATGATAAGTTTTCAAAAGTTTAAGTTTAATTTTTATGGTTTTGTCCGCTGTATTTCAAATAATAATAATGAATTATACGTTCTTTGCAGTATAACCCCTGGTATCCACTCATGCAACTATTTATACATGTCCCATTGCTGTGATGACATTAATTCGACTAAGAACATTCCCCACACTTTTCTTTGCAGTTTTCACCATACCGTTCATCGTCGCATGCTGATACTTTTTAGAACATTTTTTTTATTTTGAAATGAACCAAAGAAAATACAGAATTAAAAAAAATGTTAATCTTACATATGAAAATCAAATAAATTTATATCTATGGAATATTTTTTTTTTTTTTTAAAGCCGATTCTAATTTAGAGCGCTATAGAAACTGACAGGGCTTAAATCTACAGGATCCGGTTCTAACCAGATTATCGATCGGTCGTAGCCTTACACTCAAATTCCCATATAACACTACCTGACTATTGTAACGTAATAATGTACGTTATCAATTATTTCCTAGCGGGCATTTCAACGTTGAATCAACGTTGACATTTTGTTGCATATGAAAATAGAAGCAACGTTGATTTCAACGTCAAAATTCAACGCCGTTTCAATGTAGAAATGGTGTTGACTTCTGTTTGAAAATATGTTGATGTGACGTTTAGAACAAGTAAAAATGAAGTTACTTTTTTAAGTCAAATGTTGCATTTACACCTATAGATTTTATTTATAAGTTTGTGCGTATTTATGTGTTTTGACACTTTTTAAAAAAAAAATATTAGATCAAAATTAAGTTACTTAAAACTGGTGGTATACACCCTTTGCTTAACAGCTTGTATATAGAACACAAAGAAACCATGTGCATTCTGCCAAATGGTAGCTATGCTTGTTTTCCACGATGTTATACGAAGGACGTCAACACTAAATTGTAACATCTTTAACGGTCAGTTCATCATTTGCATTCTGCATAGCTCGTTCTAAAATAAATACTCCCAAGATACCCCAAAGAATATATAAAATAGTTACAATAGTTCAGAAGCCAAAAAACCAGCAATTTATAAAACATATTGAAATCCGTATATTGACCGCACGAGGTGTATCTAGAACATGAGTTTCTTCGTTCACCACTAGCATCTTTAGCGGTCAAGCTGACCTGGAGCAGTCTGGTAAATTACATAACTTCCAAGATCAGCAGTGCTTGCAGTAGTGATCAATCCGCATCCCATTATTCCTGACCAAGTTAATCCAATAAGCCACTTCCAGTACGCGCATCTCAATCTCAAATTTCTTGTATTCAAATATCCTTACAAAATATTTTTTGATGTATTGTTAAATGTTTATTTTAAAAAAAATCATTAAAATTCGAGAATATAAGAAAATTCATAATTTTATTCGGAATAAAAATAAGATAAAAAAAAAACACTCAAATTAAAACTAATCATTTTGAAAACATCTTATTTATTGCTTTCATATTTCGAAAAAAAATATAAGTAAAACTGCAATATAAAATCTAAAGAAAAACGTGGTTTCAATATTGAAAATGTTCGTACAATTCATCTATTAGGATATTGTTTCCAAGCGATTGATGCCTTCAGCGTCGAAAAAAAATTGAAACTTCAACATGAATCAACGTTGAGATATGATTTTGGGTTCAACGTTGAAACGTCAACGTTGAATAATGGTTGATTAGCATTGAAACTTGATTTCAACTATTATTCAACGTTGAAACAAGTTGCGTGCCAACTGGGATTGTTAATTATACTTACTGTTACTTACGAGCAATTAGTATGTCAAAGAAAAAATATAATATCACATTAAAATATTTTTTTAATTATTCAGGCGGGTTATGAAGGTAGCAATCATTGCAGAAAAAATACCCAAACCGATATGTATTTTTGTGATCGACTTCGACCGATCACAGTTGTGTCTGTATAGCATCCGACAAATTTTACTATCTGCGCGCACATCCCGCCTCGTACTACTTTGTTAACTGCTTCATGTAAATCTTCAATTACATGTCCAGTACTAAAAAACAGTATGCAATTGTATGGAACTCCAAACATTTTTATATTAATTTTACAACATGATTCACGTCATGTTTTTTTTTCACATGGATAGAAAACCCTGCTTACTTATAGTTAATCAATTAAGCAACAAATGTGCGCGATTTAGCCTATCTAAAAATGGTGTATTTTTTATTACATAAAGAAAAATTATGATGTTGAAACCGCCGTATGCCGATCATTCCTTTAAAAGGAATACTCGTTTCCACAATGTGAGTACCTTCATATTTCGCATGAATCATCAAAGGAAGAATTTTTTGTTAAAATATTAATCACCTGCGTTGCATTTCGGCGCTTTGTATCCAGGTTTACAGCCACCGACACAAGCTCCCGTAATGTGGTCACACGTCAACGATTCATTCAGACAGAATCCGCAATTGTTCATACAATTTTCTCCATAAAACCCAATGCTGCACTCTGCCGGTCAAAAACAATATCACTTGACTTAAAGCATCGTGTTTATTTACGGAAAAACAATTCTAAACATAAAGGATTTTTGTATCTGTTGTCATAGACACGGAAAACATTAGTAGAACATATTTCTTTCTATTTGGAAACGCAAAATGAGAGGTTCTAAATGAAACAATAACAGAAAAAAACAACAAAACAAAACAAAATAACCCCCCCCCCCCACCCAAAAAAAAAAAATAAATAAATAAAAACACCCAACAAACACAAAAAGAATAGAAGCAAAAATGCAAATAATCATATTTTATTCTCCTTCAACGTTTATTGTGAACAAATCAACATTTATTCTTAACTAATTATTTAAATTTGTTCGGTCTGGTAAAAATCCCCACGGGTTTTGAACAAAAGGAGTAAGGTTTGTTACACGATTTGACGAGGCAACCATGTAATTACAATAAGAAATCAATTCTCTTCGTTTCTTGATTGATTGATTGATTGATTAAACGTATCAGGGTTTAATTAGTAAGAACTATATCTAGATAAACAGATACACTGTTCTGAGATATATTCACTCTGGTGAAAAAAGTAAGTAGTATACAGAGAGGCGGAACAAATGTTTTGTTTCATATACATTGCTGAAATGACAATGTGAATTTTAACTTTAAAAAAAACCCCAAAACAAACCGTCAATTTGAGTATTGCTACCTGAAACAAGTGGGCCTGTAATTTATTCTATAAAAATGGCTGTCTTAAAGTTGACCTTAGATAAAATGCACATTAATTCGTCCAATGTTTCCATTCAAAAAGACCCATGCAGGCATCAATGCTATTCCATGGACAGTTAAGCGGAAATTTGAGGTCATTAGAAAATTATTTCTACTTGATTTTCAGGAGAAGTATGTAAACTAGAAACGAGCTCGTTGCAAGCAGCTGCGTCATACTTGTGACGTAATACAAAATTGAGTACCTGGCAATGATACAATATTAGATGTATAGACCCTTAGTATAAGAGACAAATGCTTTCGATATACATAAGAGTTTGTTTCATGATGATTTTGTGAAATACAATTGCTCTCGTACCATATACATTAAAGTTAATTGTTATACTATCGATATGTTGTGTTATTATATTTCTATTAATACATAAAACCTAATTAAGCTAATACATGTAGATTTAGTCTTAGATTGGATGAAAATAATGTCTTGGGCATAGGACTCTTAGCTCTTAGGGCTTAGTCATTTTTATCAATTGTTTGGGGATTGTCTGGAACTTATACATAACATTTTTATCTAGTATTGTTTTTATTCACGTAACTATCTTGTAAACTCTTTAGAGATGCCTGCTCAGAAATTTAATTTATCGTGTTCATCGTATTGAATGTGTAAACATATCGGTACCATTTCATTATTTCTAAAGCAGCATCACTTGATTGGATCTATAAAAATCACAGTTGTAATGTTTTTCTATTATACTACAGTAAAGACATCTTTTTTCTAACTTCTGGAATCCCCCCCCCACTCAGTTTTCTTCGAACAACATAGTACTAATATTTGTGGATCTTTGTCAAGGCGATTGATGAAAATAACGTGTCTACTAAAAGTACTATACGATATAAGCAAACAGAGATCTTTAAAAGTTATCTATAGTCTGATTCTGTTGGTTTTTGCATGTGCAGTTCATTTTGAGAAACTTATATAATCATCATAATTGTCTAAATATATTAGACAGAATCATATGGGCGACGACTTTATTTACACAGTGTGTATACCCGATATGAAGTTCAAAAGACATGACATTTTGCGCGCATTTTTAAAAAAAAAATACAGTTATATGCGGAGATCCTGAAAATTTTTACGGGGGGTTCTGAGGAATTATTTTGTTTTCCGGGGAAGGGGGAGGACCGAAACCTTTTTCCGGTAACTTTAAGCATATTTTTTTTTATTAATCATTTTCAAAATTATCGGAATGCCGATATTACCTTTTAATGCAGCGCTAAAAAATAAAATACGAACCAGTTTGTCTCAGTGAGTATTCGGCCAACCTGCGTACACGTAAGAAAGAAATGGCAATATTCAAAATGTTTTCAGACCGAGAGCTACAGATCTGCAGCTAGAGATCAACTGTCTTGATCATATCAATTTATTTATTTATTTAGGAGGCATTTTTTTTTTTTACATCAATAAGTTTTTCCCTTTAAAATAGCAAGAAATTGGTCATATTTTTCAGTGTTATCATTTTAAAATTCATTTATGGCTCTAATAAAATTCTATATGAAGTTTCAAGATACAACTCTTCATTGCTTTATCCGAACGTTGCAAGGAAAAAAAAAAGATTTAGATTGCATTCTTTTAAAATACAAAAAGACATGCACAATGAGCGTAGCTTTACAGCTTACAAACAACCATAAAGAGAGATTGAGAACAACAATTTTTCTTATTTATTTTTAAATCAAAAGTAATTCAAGAAAAAATCAGAAGAGTTTTTCTCTATATGCATGAATGAAAACATTGATTAGCAAGGGTTTCTATATCGTGCCAGCACCTACGGTCTGATAACACTGTAACATGGGTCTTCGGACTTTGGATTTAAAGCTTGCTTCTTTCTTTTGGGGGATATTTAAGGTCTTCCGTTTCCAACGGAAGACCTTATACTAATTCTGATGGTAATTCTTCATTAGGGTCTTCCGTCTTCAGCGGAAGACCCTTCTATTATTCTATTTCAGGTTTATCAGTTTTCTTCCCTCTTCTTTTCTTTACAATTTTTGTGCAGAAGATTTCTCAGAGATGTGTCGTCCGATTTTCGTCAAATTTTCAGCATCGATGTATTATCATCTGAAGTTTATATATCTTTTTCCATTTTGTCAAAATCACTTCCGGTTCGGACTTATACGCCATTTTGTCATTTTTTCTTGACTTTTTGTCCACGCATCTCCTTAAAAACGACTAAAGATAGAAAGCTGAAATTTTCAGGAATGATAGAGGACGTGCTAGTGTAGGTCATTGAATAAAAATCATTGTCCGAAAATTCCGAGTACGGAAGCTATTCTTATTTTTCTATTTTCTATTTTTTTTTCCGTACTTTGAGGCTTCATATCTTGCTCATTTTTTAACGGTTTTTGTCCAAATTTTCAGGACTAATATACTTTACAAAGCACTAATTATAAACTGTAAAATCTCTGTTCGTTTAACGTGTTATTACCCTTAGAAGTTTTTTAGGGTCTTTGGTTTCAAGACAAAGGCTCCGAGCTTATCATAGCAGGGAATGATAATTCAACGAATTTAAATAACAGGAAAATTGAAGTTTTGCACAGTTGTTTTTGTTTTTTCATTACGTTTTTTATTTAGAAAAAGGTAGGGGGTCAAATTATAGGGTTCCAAAAGGTGCAAATATTTACACATGTTTTCCTTTTTATCTTTTAAACAAAAAATATTTTGTTAAGACATGTAGAATAAAAGTTGTGCAGAATATTATGGGCTTTCGTTTGACACCGTTCAAAAGGGGCTGGCCCCTTCAATTAACGGCCAAGATTCCTTGAAAGTATTTGCTATATAACTCAAAAACGGTTAGGATTTCGATATGGGTGTCGCGGGAAAATTTGTTCATTGGGATCTTATCAATGTTGTTATAATATTACTTTGTTCGGCTATTGTGTAATATGCGTGTAAAAAGGTTAACTTATTAACATGTATCTGTTTTCATTTGGCAAGTTAACGAAAAGTCATTGTGTTCAACCGACATAAATTCACCACAGAAAATATATTATTTTATTCGGGATGCTTTAAATCATTTGTAAAAGTTTCAATACAGTATGCTTTATTTTCTTAAAGTTTTACGTGAGGATTATATGTCACTTTTGTTAAGGTCTGCCTTCTATTATTCTATTGTTTCTTTTTCACTTTTCTTATTATTATTAGGGTCTTCCGTCTTCAGCGGAAGACCCTACTATTATTCTATTGTTTCTTTTTCACTTTTCTTATCATTCTTTTTTTTTCTTTCACATTTTGTGCAGGCGATTTCTCGGAGATGGCTGGCTAGAATTCCTTCAAATTTTCAGGTTTGATGTGTAATAATCTGAAGTTTATACCAGCGCAACAGTTTTTCAGAATTTACTTCCGGTCGAAAGTTATCGTCGTAAAACAATTTTTTAAAGTCAATTTTGTCTGTGACGTTTCTCTAAAACCAGTAAAAATAGAGACCTGAAATTTTCAGAGATGATAAACCGTTTTTCTGGTGTACCTCGGTCAAAGGAATGTCTGCCATTACTTCCGTTCTTCACCGGAAGCAAATTTGAAACAATGAATTTTTCAACTATTTTGTTTGAAAATATTTTTCTATAAAGTTGATAGTGACCCTTTTACTGATTCAGAATATGTAATTTGTTTAAAAATCGTTCAACGCATTCTCGACATATTAAGCATCAAAGTCCTGAAGCGAGAGTCTGAGTAGCTCAGTCGTTAGATCGTGGGCATAGACCCAGGCGACCTGGGTTCAAGCCTCGAGTACCGTAAATTTTTTTCACTCATATATTGCTTTGATTTACGATGTTATCTTTAAAATGATGGGTTTTATCTATCTACTCAAAAATCGAACATCTATCTTGAATTCATTGAATGAAATTTTTTTTTTTTTAAATTTTTAAATCTATTTAAATCGTCTTAAAATGACCCCAGACTAATTCTTAATCATGATATCTAAGTTGCGCTTGCAATTCTTTGTCTGATGACATCTTTTCCGAATTGATTAGATGAAATTTAAAATTTTCACAAATTTTAAACTCATTTAAATCGTGTTAAAATGACCTCAGACTAATTTTAAAACATTATATTTCAGTTGCGCTTGCAATTTTGCGTCTGATGACATCTTTTTCGAATTGATTGAATGAAATTTAAATTTCTTAAAATTTTAAAACTCATTTAAATCGTGTTAAAATGACCTCAGACTACATTTAAACCAGCATATCTAAGTTGTGCTTGCAATTCTGCGTCTGATGACATCTTTGTCGAATTGATTGGATGAAATTTACATTTTAGATTTTTTTTTTGAATTTTAAATTTATTTAAATCGTGTTAAAATGACCTCAGACTAATTTTAAAACATGATATTTGTAATGCTTTTGCATTTCTGCGACTGATGACATCTTTTTCAAAATCATTGGATGAATTATAGGATTCTCGATATTTTTAAACTCATTTAAGTCGACTCAACATGACACCAGACAGATTTAAATCTCAGTCAAAATCTCATCTCATAGCATCTTATGAGAAATCGGACGGAAGACCCACTCATTGCTCGCAACGAGATCTCATCTAGTTATTGTTATTCTTCTTCTAGACGTTTTTTTAAACCTCAATAACTTATTTGTTTGTCATCCGATTTAATTCAAATTTTCAGGGTATATTGAAAATGACATTCAGTTTCTACGGCACAAAAAGATTTGAAATCGCAACCTCCGGTTTTGAGTTATTCCCCTTTTTCTAAAATTTTAGAGGCATTCGTTGACAAAGGCTCCGAAATGGTCCGTAGCAAATAATTTAAAGTTAAATATCTTTAATATTGACATATTGAACGTTGTCCTCTGATTTTTGTACTTTAGTTTTTTTTCCAATTATACCACTCGAATTATTAAATCGAAATTTATGTTTTAAAAATTGCCAAATTTTACTCATGTTTTAGCTCCGTAACTTTTTAGTTTGAAATATTTACCAAATATATATAGAACAAAAGTTGTGCATAATTTTAAGGGCTGTCATTTGCGACCATACAAAAGAGGCTGGCCCCTTAAATAAGGGATCTAGGCGCCTGAGAAGTATTTGCTTTATAACTAAAAAACGGTAAATATTTCGATAATGATGTCGCTGGAAAAGTTGTTCTTCATTATCTTATCAATCTAATTGTAATTTAGTATCGTTTGGATATTGCGTAATATGAGAGTTAAAAGCTTCACATGAAAACATGTACACCCGCTTTCATTTTGCTAAAAGACACTAACTCCCTGTGCAGAATAATGTTTTAAAGACGCAATCAATATTTTTCTTGTCTTCATTAGAATCTAAAAATTTTTCAAAATACGTTTTAAGTATTCCGTGCTTTTATCACAACTCGTTTTTGGATATGTCATGTTCTTATAAAAAATAAAAACAAATTAGAAAGCGCTTAATCAAATAAAGTTGATAATTGTTTTGTTTTCTTTTATTAATTTGTCAAAAAACAAAAACAAAAACAAAAACGAATGAGCATATGATTATAAGCATATAATAACTGCAACATTTCAGAACGTAAGCTTTGTGTAATGTATTTACGTAACTCATTCCTCGCACTTCGTCGTGGAGAGTTATCGCACCTTGAACGATTTGTGATTATTTTGAACAGAAGCTTCGCACACCTCTAGGTAGAAGCACGCAAAGTTTATGTGTGTCGCCGTCAGACGTCAATGAAAAAGCACTGTATATGAATTTTCCTCTTTTGTTTTATTAAAAAAAAACCCTTAAAGATCTTTATATTTCTGTATTTTCACTTAGTTAGCATTTTACATGTACCTGCGATACTCATAAGTGCGATGACAGGCATTAGCGAGATCGTTGTTAATGCATTTATATATTATTAAAAATTAAAATTAATATATATAATTAAAATATAGATATAGACTATCAAGCATAAATTCTGTTACAATCGACCTATAGACCCCTGACTTTTGTGTACACAATTACGTAACTCATCCTTCGAACATTGGCCAGGGAGATCCATCGCTTGGGAACTGGCGATCTGCGGTCATCTAAATTACACAATCCTAAATAATGCTTAACCCAATGATACAAACATGGATTCATGTAACAAACACCTCAACCCTTCTAAATCTGCACATTTTATATTTTTACGGGACTTTAATTTCCTGATATATATTTATGATATGATTTATGATAAAAAGGAAGAAAGCAAAAAACAAACAAATCAAAAACATGGAACGTGCATCGAATTTACTTTGTGTACATGTTACCCCAAAAATCCGACCGAATATGCACCTTTGTCATATTTATTTAAATTAAACTGAAAATAAAAATCGTGAATCATGAGTATATAACAATGCTTGCCACTCTTTATAAATAATACTCGCCATTTAACTTCTCTTTGTTTAAAGAATTTCTGAAACGATCAAGCAAACTGTGTCCGACAAATAGTTTTCCTAAAACATTTTCAAAACATCTTCCGGTTTTTTTTAAAACATGTTTTCATGCAAGGTTTCAATCACAACACTATATCATAACGAAAGCAGAACTGAAAGTTTAGTCATTATAATCGTTTGACACCAAATCATATATATTTCCAACTCGCAGCAACAACGGAGGACCTACTCGTGGCTTTGCAACGAGCTCTGCTCTAGTTTCTTTTTCTTTTTAGTATACTCTACTAATAATGTATTCGATTTTGTATACAACCGGAGTTATTGATAATATCAATGTAGAAAGGACAGAGAACACCTCTCTCTCTCTCTCTCTCTCTCTCTCTCTCTCTCTCTCTCTCTCTCTCGTGAATTTAAAATGCTCAAACAGCACAAACGAAAAGTCTGGGTCCGCCGCCATAAAACTTTCAGAATTCTCTAAAACAGTCTCAACTCAATTCTTGAGAAATATTTAAAAAATAAAACAGAATTTGAGAATTTTTATTTTGCTTAACTTTTTTATTGCTGTGGCTGAGTCTGATAATTGGGGAGTTGAGAAAATTCTCAGACTTGGGACCATTCTCAGATTCAAGAATGTTTTATGGCGGCGGACCCTGGCATATACATGCATGCATTGAAGTTTCAGCATTAATTGAGAAAATTCACCACATGCCGTTAAGATATATACTAATCATGATAAACTTAAAATTAGCCGGCGAGATGTCGTTTTTCGGATATACCCGACTGCACCTTCTAGGATGAATGTGTAGTATGTTTTGGAGGTTTATTTCAAATAACATTTATTGGAATCAATTTTGTTTGTTGGTTTGTTTTGTTTAATGAAAAGAGGGATAATGAAAATGTGTAATTTTCCATATGAAGTCCTAGCATATTTTCTTAATGATTATCATAGGCCATAAGCATGTTGGAAAAAAGAAATATTGTATCAAGCAGTTCTTATTTGCAGATCACGCATTCCTCTATGATTTGCACAATTATCAAACACTACTTATGAAAGGAGAAATACATGTCCAAAGAGATTACTGATAGTTGACATTGAGTTCCAGCTTGTTTTCTGCCTCATGCAAGCACGTGTGTAATCCTGATTTAAATGTAGATATCATAGCCGGGGGATGTCATCGCAACAAGATAGTATAAAGATTGTTAATAAATGAATGATATTGAAATGCTATTAATGAACAAATTCAAAAGTTAAGATTGACATACAGTCTGGAAAGTCAACAGGAAGAACTAGAATGCCAATGAGTTTTGTTTCAGAAGCCAAGTTTTTCTCTATCTGCTGGACGATTTCACTCGTCTTGAATAGGGTGTAAGTTGCGTGACTTACTAAATGTACACGTTCACACTTCAACCGATTAAAAAAATGACTATGTTAAATTTATAAATCGTTTCTAAAACATTTGGCCTTATATATTTGTTAACAAATTCAAAACTTTGAACGATTAAATTGATTTAATACCTCCACCCCCATATGAAAGAATCCATTCTAACCAATGGAAATTTCATTGATACAAAAGGTTGAACAGGACTTCGCGCCAAAATGTCTCATTCATAAATTTTTACGCACCGTTATAGTGGACGAGTCCAAAATGAGAGACACATCATACAATGTTAATAATCTGGAGAATACATGTACCATGCAGGCCGTTTACTTTGCGTTTGTTTTCTTGTTTTGAGAGTCCTTTGCTTAAAATGGATGGAAGGTCCTTGAATTTTGCTATCTTCATGCCATAATATATCATCTAAAACTATTTTCAGTTCACTGCAAGCTTAAAAAGACTAACATTTTCTCAAAATATGCAAAATATACCCCGAACAAAATATCAAGTCTAATGACACACATGTTTAGTAAATTTAAGATTTTGGTAGATGTCTTGCTCATTATTGCATTGCACTTATATTGTTTGCGTTTAAATGTATCATGATATGATAAACGCGATGACTTCAATTTTTCTATAGTCAACTTTCCTTACTTATGTAGCAATATACCTTCATCACCTGCATATGGTGTTTTTGTCTCTCAGTTAATTCGATACGCAAGGGCATGTTCTTCGTATGAACAGTTTCTAATGCGAGGCAAGCTACTGACGAACAAGTTAAAACAGGACTATCAACAGGCTCGTTTGAAGTCATCTCTTCGTAAGTTCTATGGTCGATACAACGACCTTGTCAGCAAATACAATCATTCACTGGGTCGCATGCTGACTGACGTTTTTCATACTGATTGTTAGACCATAATTTATCACT